>JAZHYW010004498.1:0-22801 GCA_037355805.1 Ixodes ricinus
CATACTAGTACAATATGTCGTAGAAATATGTTAAGTACATTTGTTCCTAAGCCCAGATGATCAACAGCCCCAGCACACAATGTATTTGTTCAGTCACAACAGCCCCACTCTGTATAACAAAATACCGTCGTAACAAGTGCTTAGAAAACAACTGCTAAACTCTGTATGAAGCTCTCTACAAAAAAACAACAATGGTCGGATTCCAACAACGCACTGACATAACAAAAACAGTTTGTGAGCTGGTCAAGTCTATTTGGTTTGGTCCCACCACAAATTGAAGCCGCCTTGCGCAAGTCATCTTGTCTGTCATGTAAACTCGAGAAAGACGCCAGGGCCGGTTTGCTCATCTCGCGGCTGCGGCCAAGAGGGATTTTTATCTTACGTGATGAGCTGCATGTGGACATGGAAGTACCTAGCGTCCCTGCCTAATGGCAGAGAAATCCGTGTCGCTTCGAGCACAAAAGTTAAATTTCACTCGCAGAAACTGACCGCAGAGGCTTTCTATTCGAGTCCAATTAACCGCAGGCTTACACTTTAGGAGCGGCAAGTACGTATTTCTCCGCCATTAGGCAGGGATGCTAGGTACCTCCATGTCCCCATGGAGCTGGTCCCGTGACATAAATATCTCTCTTGGCCGCAGCCGCAGCCACAGCCACGAGATGAGTGAACCGGCCCAGGGAAGCTGCATGGGGCCATACATTGTAACGCGACAGAATAGACTATTATTCATATTCAGTCTTTCGGAGGTAACTCGTAAAAATACCTGCATATATGGTCATCCGGTGCCTGAACGAAAACACGGCACCGCTTTGGCAGCCTCGTAACAAATGGGGTAAAGTTCGAGTCAAGAACCTCATAGAAAAAACAACAACAACAACAACAACGTCAAAAGCCTTGGAACCAGATGGTTCAGCTCTTTGGCAGAGCCTGAGAAACTGAATGAGTGACGCTCAGATTATCGGCACTTCAATCCCCGATAGTTTTGTGGACGCCACCATTTTGGTGCTCAGTGCGGGGATGGTGCAATTGGCAATTGTTACGAGTCGAAAATACGACCTCCAGAGCTTTAGATATGCTGTCAGAGAGCCGAGGCGATATCGCTCTGCTCTGCTGCAAACCGTTTTAACATTTCTGGAGGACAAAAAGCGTTTCCTGCGAATTCGGATAAAGGTCCGGACGACATGCAACAACGGTTTCGAGCACCAACATAGCCGAAGTGTTGTTACACCGAAGCGTAGCTGGTTCGGCGGCTCGAGGCGGAGTGGCCGTGGTTCTCGGGAGAGAGAGCTAGCTACACCTTGTATGGGGGAACATGCAGAAATTGTTGGAACCACAATGTTTCCAAGATTACCGCGCATCTCGACGGGGCTACGGGCTCGGTTTCGGTACCACGACGACCGTCGTCGTCGGTTCGACCTGGGAGGCTTCCTTCGGCGCGTTGCCGGCTTCCACCTGGTTTCGACGAAGCTGGAGGATCTCGCTCAGCTGGTTCTTTTTCGTGGGGTTGTACTGCACAAGAAACGAAAGGAAGATTGGACAGAGGTATTGGAGTGTGGATGTGGGTGGGACAGTAAAGACGGGAGAAGAACATGGCAAATCTCAAGCGCCGACATCGGTGGTCTCGGGAGAAAGAAAAAAAGGGAGCGACAGAAGGGCGGAGAAACGAAGCAGATGAAAGGTTAGGCGCGTTCGTTTTGCCGCGACGAGTCGAAGTCGCTCGAGCGCCTGTCAACATTATTCATTCTTATACAGTCGAATCTCAATAATTCAAAGTCGAGGGGGACTGAAAATTTGTTTGAATAAAGCAAAGTTTGAATTATCGGGAGTTTTCTCCCACAGAGACGAATAGGATGGGACCAGCATGTTAGTTTGATTTATCTGCAAGTTTGATTTAACGAGATTCGAGTGTACGATGTGCGATTCCAATGTTAACCTGCAAGAAAAGTACTACCGTAACATCCCGATAGATGCCCCACCCCTGAAAGATAGCCCAGTCCTATTTTTGGCATTGATTCGCTATATTTTTCTGAGACACCGAAAGATAGCTTACTTCAGGTAATTGCATGGCCCTGGCAAAACCTGGCAAGACCTTGGCAAAACAGTGCAAAATGCTGACTGGGAAGAACAGCAGTCTTTGGTTCATTACCCCTTCCTGCGATCACAAGTTTCGAGGGTCACAAAATCTGAAACTAGCATTTGTTCAACTTCTTTTTCATGCCACACCGAAAGTGAGCCTACCCCTTATTTTCATCCGATTTGCTATCGATTTTAGGTGGGCTGTCTCTCGGGGTATTAATGTAGGTACAGACATTACAGGTTATGTTTTGCCGCTTCTTTGTGCCAATTAAGGCGTGGCCAGCGATGTGGGCCCATCGGGACTGCCAACTGGGACCACCGACGTCCGTGTCCATGCCCCGCCATTCCCAAGGGCCTTGAATGCACGGGGCCTTTCCCTCTATATCATTATAGTATTAACTCCACGGGTTCGCACACTTGCGTTTGCTCACGACCGAGTTCTTGCGACCTCTTACGACGAGGGAATGCGCTGGCACGCCGACACCATCTACGAGGCGGCCTTGGAATTGCATTTCACTAGAGCGAAGGTTTTGCGGCATTTGCGCGTTCAAATGCACATACTATCTATGAGAAACAGTTGTTTATAACAGCGTCAAATATTTTTCAAGCCAGAAAAGAAGAGAAAACGATGCGCAAAAAAAACAACTACTAGAGAATATACATGTGCTCTTGTCGTAAGAGGTCACGAGATTTTAAGGCACCCGGCCGTAATAAGGTGCAAGGGCACGGACGGCTTTCGCGATGCCCGGAACGAGCCCTCGACTGATGCGTTTACCCATCGTACTCCGCCCGCGCGTCAATGGCTGTCCTGAAGCGGCAACGAACCGCTTCGCTAAAGCCAGTGCGTTGCGCCGTCGGACATCGCGATTCTAACGGTCGGCCGTAGGAGCGCCGGCGAAAAAGGCGAAGGGACGAGAGGTTCGCCGTCCTCGCAGCGTCCCAACTCGCGTCTGCTTCGGTTTCCGTCTGGCTGCGGAGCGACCCGCGACGTCTGCCGCGTCGCCTCAGCCGCCGCACCTGCCCATCACCAAGATCACGGCGAGCAGCAATGTGACACCTTTTTTCCTGCTTACCGCGTGTTCAAAGCGGTCCCTCGATTTTCACCGTCGGGCGGAAACCGAGAGACCGCTTCTGAGGGCGTGGCAAATGCGTCGGTCGACGACGCGCTCCGCGACGCCGCGGACGGCGTCGACGGGAGGTGAGGAGGTGAGGGTGGCGTTTCCCAGCGACTCACCCCGCAGAGGTTCTTCTGGACGGTGAGGTGGCTCATGAGGCGGGCCACCTCGGTGGCGGGGAGGGTGCCTTCCAGCCGCTCCTTTGTCAGCAAGAACATGTGCTCGCCCGTCAGATCCTGGCACAGGGACTTGACCCTACGGAGGCCGGGGAAGAATGACACAGGCGTGAAATTTCGTCTGAAGAAAATGAAAGCCAGCAACATTGAGCAGGAGTTTGACCAACTGCAGCAGGAATGAGCAAACCTAGAGCAGATAGTCTTTAACAATTTGCTGGATTTCGTGACTCATTGGTGTCAAGTGGGGATCGATGTTAAAGGGCAACTGTGGTTGATATTTTCGAATTTGGGATTACAACTGTTTTCAGCTCAATCAATGTCCCTGAATTACAAGGGTTCTTTTTTCTTCTATAGTGTGTGTAGTTTTATAAATACAGTCTAAGCTCATTACAACAGACCTAGTTAAAACAGACATTTGGATATAACATACCGATTTGTGAAGTTCGGTTGGTTTTCCTCTATGTACCATTGACTCAACCTCATATCTGCATACAACATACTCCTTTTACAACAGACCGAAATTTTGGTCAAAATCAAGGCCTGCTATAATGAGCTTAGACTGTATCGCAGCTCAAAGTTTGGTTTCGGGCGTCTACGGCAAAACCGAAACTATCTGCTAGAAAGGGATGGCAACACTGATCATCAGCTGTACGGCCGCGACGTGACGTCACACTGGTGCTGTGATACGTGGTACAATGTGCTGAATCAACCGCAGCACCACAGAGACGTGATGTCACGGGGGTGCTGCGGTACACGTCACCCAGTGTCGCTTGACTAAAAGCTAACCCACTTGCCACCCGCTAAAGAGCAGCTGGTTGCACCTTTAAAATCAGTTTTAGAGGACCACGCGGCTTCACTTTGACCTAATATTTTGGCTGTTATCATATTTCATGCTGCGAAAGCGATACCAGTCATTTATTTTGGTTTCCTTTTCGACTGGAGTTGCCCTCACGAACTATTGGTCGAAGTTATTCTAGAGATAAGAGCAAGCACAGTGTCCTATTTTGTCACAGCAGCCAGATTATCGACAATGTTACATTGTACTGCTGGTTCCAGTTTTGCAATAAATGTTTATTAAAAAAATAATTTTCATTCATATTTTAGCGAACATTGGTTTGTACAATAAAAACATGTTATTACAGCTTTACATAAAAATTTCTATGCATATATTACAGTTCTCAAAGAAGTTAGCGATGTAAAACTGAAATATCATATATATTTTTGTTCAATACTGTACAAGAGGTGATCGGTCGTCGTACAGAAATAGTTGGAAATCTCCGACAAGTCTCTCGCTCACCGAACCTTTAGCTAAGCACTTGGAGACTAGGTGATGAAATATTTCGTGAATGTCGCAAGGAGCGGTGTTATGAAGGGATTGTCTGCCCTCCCATCTGACCGGAAGTTTGCGGGGACACAAAACAACACCTGCTTGCATCATTTTCGTAAAATTATACAAGCTCGATCACCCTGAAAAATCTGGTAAGCGCAGAATGCACTATAGGCCTTCTAGGGAAGAAGAGAAGCGCGTCCCACGGCACCACCTACCGAAGATTCACTTTCATTTCTGACGCACGCCGTGAGAACGCACCACATGACTGGAGAGGCGAGCCCATTCTCATGCTGCGCGAATGAGCCTGCACTCGCGTGGTCCGTACCACCGACCCTGGATGGCTCTGTCGGCAAAACACTTGACTCACAATCACAAGGTGGTGCGTTCAAATCCTGCCACAGGAATGAAGACTTTTTGTATGGTTCCCTATGGGTGCGACGCTTTTCGGTGTCGACTTTTCAACAGAACCGGCTGTTACAAATACTGAAAGTAGCGCCGTTGATTGATCCTCCAGCAGACTCTCACCCTCTAGAAAAATCCTCCTCCTCTTCAAAGTTCCCCTTTCCACAACCGCCGATTGGCTGAGCGTTCGTCTGGTTTCGATCCGCCACTTCCGTTTGCTATCTGTGCCCTCCCGTGTCGTGGCCTCGTATTATATCCGGTGGCGTACGTACGTGTAAACACTATGTTGCCAGCCGCTCGTTGAAGGTTTTTTGTCGGTAGACCGCATGTCGCGTGTTTTGCTTTCAGAAACGTCGTCGAACTGCTGCTATGACGCGATGTTACTAAATCACTTGCATGTGTTTACGAAACGTTTGCTCACGTCTTTTCCTCTTGTCGCCACTTTGGCATGAAGAGGCAGAAACAAAAAGGCACAAGTCATGATATCTGCTGTCGACCGTTTCAAAGAGGGGCGCGAGATCACGGCTTCGCATTCTATAACAGAGGCGTGTGTGCGCTCGTTGCCTTGGCTCCCCGTTCTGACGAAGAGGAAATAAGAATAGGACGATCTGTCTCGCAGTTCAATTTTATTAAATGAATGCTTATAAAGCGGAAGATTGCTACTGATCCTAACCGAACGGTCCGAGCAGCACTCGGCTGAAGCCTCGACGAAACTCGCGTGCCTGCTCCATACGTGAAGCAATGGAAAGACACACCTGGTACCCAAGACGTCATGGACGCCGGCAACTCATATCCTAGCGAAAACACGAAAAGGCTGCCAGTCGAAATCGTGCAGAAAACACCAAACTAGCGTGGGTTTGCCAAATCAAATTTGGGGGTTTTACGTGCCAAACCAACGACGGGCATCTGGCACGCCCCAGCGGAGGACTGAGGATTAATTTGGACTACCTGGGGATCTTTTGACGTGCAACCGAAAGCTCGGTTACACGGCGCCTTCTCCGCAATAAGCCTCCGTCAGATTGCGGGCACCTCGGCCGGGATTCGAACCCGCCACATGGGGATCCGTAGGCCAGCGCTCTCGCCTCGGAGCCACCGAGGCGGCTGAGGGTTTGCCAGCAGTCGCCCGTCACAGCGCTCGGCAAAAGGGCAGCCTACGAGGCGCTAGCGTTGAAATGAGAGAGGGACACTCACAGAGAGGAGGAAAGAGCGAGAGATTCTCGAAGGAAAGAGGGCTTGGCGCTACTTTCAGCGTCAAGGGGCTCTAGCCGTTACGACGGAAATCGGCTGATAAAATCGGCCGGGCACGGCACGGGCACGTACCGGTCGCTGAAGTCCTTGGCCGTGAGCCAGGTCTGCACTTCGGCCACCGTCGATTCAGGCGTGATGTAGGTGGTCTGGGCGGCGTTTGCCTTCATCTTGCCCCACTTCTTGTCCGCCTTGTGACCCAGGGTGAGGCGGAGCCTCAGTTCTTCGTCGAAGGAGTTGTCCGTCTTTGCCACGGGCTTCGGCTGCGGATCTTTCGCCCGTTCCGGCTCCTTCTGGACCGGAGTTGGCTTGGGCTGTTTGGTCGGTGTTGGCGGTGCCGGCGGTGTCGGTCCTCGCGTTGGAGGATCTGCGGGTGTAGACATGTTCCGGTTCCGCCGATGAAGGTCTGAGCACCTTTGGCTTAACCTTACCGAGCATGCGGACAAGTGGGGCGTTATGAATCGAGGGGCTCCGTGTAAAACGAGTCAGAAAAATCGGTGCCTGCATGTAACAAGCTCAAGCTTTAACCAAAGGTGTATTTTAGCAACGAATTTTATCGCAAGTGAAAATATTTCTGGCCAAACTCAATCTTGAGAAGTAAGAATTGAAAAAAAAAAAAAGATACAGTGAATGACAGTCATTGTTAAAATATCTGCTGTGTTTTTGGGCCCTAAGGGTATGAAAAGTAAAAAATACTACTAATTATTCAGTTAAGTACTGAGACAGTTGTGGTGACCAGTTTTTTCCTGAATTTATTACTAGGAGTGATAATGGTGTCCACGGTTAATTCCCACATTGGTTAATAAAGTGTGCAATGTTCATGTGTATTTAATAAAATGTTCAAAGTTGACCGATTTTCATAAATTTATTACAGAAATAGACATGGAAATAATTTCCATTATTAAATGCTGTATCATTACATCTGTCATTCTAATGTTGAAAAGATCAGTCTTTAACTGCTGACATGGTCGTTAAGAGCTGAATCCTCATTTCTGCAGTTCTATCGCTGAACAAGCCACAGTGATCGTAATTTCCCGAATTACTGGAAATAGTTCAGTGTTTGTGGTAAAGCACAAAATTATCAAAACATTCACAACGCTTCTGCAGAGCGCAAGTTCGTCTGCTTCTTTTGCTGGGGTTGTGGTGACGTCAGAACGCCGAGCTCTGATTGGTTCTTATTGAAGAATAGTGGGTAGACCTCAAGGCAAGCTGCTTCGAGGTCTACCCACTATCCTTCAATCAGAGCCAATCAGAGCTCGGCGTTCTGACGTCACCACAACCCCTGCAAAAGAAGCAGACGAACTCGCACTCCGCATAGTCATCGCAGGAATCAAAAATAAAAGGACAGTTGTAGGTCTTACCGGGCGGTGGAAGAGGGGGTGCCGGTGGAATGCCTGAAGAGAAATGATTATTCTTATTATTATTACTACTACTACTGTATTTACTCTCAGAATGAACGCACATTTTTTCCCGAAAAATCGAGGCAAAGTTGGGGAGTGCGTTCATTACGGCGAGGTAAAATCTGAGTCCGTATTTACTCCCATAATGGAACGGACCTTTTATCCTGCAAAAATCGACGTAGCTTCTTATCTCATTCTGCGCGCGCGCGACTCCAAAGCCAAACTGCAGAAGCACAAAAAAAAAATGCCCCTCTAATTTTTTTTGTTTGCTTCCGTTTTTTTTTTTTCCTCCTATCGCAAGTTGTTTTGTTTGCCCACGCTGCCCATGCTTCGCGACCTCGCTGCACCAGGATAGAAAAGTGTGTTCATTTGAGGGCTTCGCCTTCTCTTTCCAAAGTGCGAGGAGGTAAGGGCAGGATCATCATTATGTGCGCTTTGCTTAGGGAGGGCTTCTCCGCTTCTTTCTTATCTCCTTGCGCGCGGCGACGCGCGACCCTGGAACCAAACTGCGTCGAGCAAAAAAAAGTAGAAAAAAAAAGGTCCTCGTTATGTTTTTTTTTCCCTTAATTCCGTGGATTTTTTTTTTTTTGCCGTCTTTCGCAAGCTGTTTTGTTTTGCTTAGGCCAGGGCTTCACCGCTTCTCTTTCCTATCTTCTTGCGCGCGGCGCGGGACGCGCTGACCCCAAGACCAAAGTGCGCTGTGCAAAAAAAAAAAAAGAGCTATTTTTTTTTTTGGTTCTGTGAATTTTTTTTACCGTTTTCGCAAGCTTTTTGTTTTGCTTTGCTTAGTGCGAGGACTTCTCCGCTTCTCTTAACTCCTTGCGCGCGGCGCGCTACCCAAAATCCAGACTGCATTGTGCAAACAAAAAAAAAGTTTTATTATGCTTTTTTTTTGCTTCGGTTGGATCTTTTTACAAGGCGTTTTGTTCGCTCACGCTGCCCATGCATTCGCGACCTCGCTGCACCAGGATAAAGTGTGCGTTCATTTCGCGCGCGGGGGGAGGGGTCATAATTTTGACGTTCCAGTTGGGGGTGCGTTTATAACGCGAGGGAAAAAAAAGTCGAGATTATGAGAGCCGACTAGGGGATGCGTTCATTACGCGAGTGCGTTCATTGTGCGAGTAAATACGGTATTATTATTATTCAAGGAAGAAATCAGTAAAAAGTGTTTTGGGACACAATGCAAAGCTGCTTGGGTAGGGATGCCATCGGGCCGCCTACCATAACGGCATTGTGAATCTCAAATTTTGCAAAGTTATCCCCAACTAACTGGGGGCACTAGAGGAATGTACGGTGGAATCTCGCTAATTCAAACTAACATGCAGGTCTCATCCTATGTGTTCCTAGGAAGGAAACTATCAGTAATTCAAACTTTGCAATGTATTCAAACAAAGTTTTGGTCCCCTTAGGTTAAAATTATTGAGATTCTACTGTATAGGTCCGTTCACCTGACCTACTTCAAACGAATTGCAAAGCTCGGTTTCTGAGGTTACGACACTGCGACTTACTGCAGGGGAGCGGCGAGATTGTGAATTTGTTTTGGGATGTTCATATACCTTAAGCAAAAGCCTAACCACTGAGGAGACGTTTCTGAGTTGAGGCTATTTCAGATGTCAAGGTGAAGAAGTGTTGCGTTGCATCGTTTTTGGGGCCTACGATGAGAGTGAACAGGAAACAAAGAGATCATCTGTGGGCAACGAATAGTCCCGCTTTTTTCGGTTCTGGAAACGAGGCATTCTCTCGACTCACTGCTACATGCTGGGTGTAACAATGTAGATAAAAAACTACTAAATTTAATCCACTTTAATGTTTTTTTTGTAAAAAAAAAAAAAAAAGTGTGAGCAAGGGTTAAATACCTGTTCTATAATTCATGGGTGTAAAGTGTTTGTTCTAAATAATAAATAACCAAACAGCCCCCCCCCAAAAAAAGTGATAAAAAAATTTGTTTAATTGCTTGTTTGTGTAAATAAACCTTTTGCAGATGAGTGTTTCAGATAAGATGCTTATCGGCTTTTACGTCTCAAAATCTAAACAGGTCAGCATGGGACTCTATGCTACCTGCTGCCTCCCAAACACAAATTGGAAAAAACAACATGACATCCAGCCCTACCAATAAGCAATACATGTATTAACGGCTTCCCAAAACTTTGCTTTGAACTGCTATCCAAAACATTTTTTCTGGTATCTTAGTTCTTATATCAAAGTAATCTTTCTGTCAAAAACAAACTAAAGACCAGAAAAAAGAGAAAGAAAAAAGAACTCACTTCTGTCCAGGTGGATTCCTTGATCAGCGAAATAATATTCGCCTGAAAGGAAGAAATTTGAGGCAAGGTTAGGCATCGACAAAGACCCACACTCGGAGGTTGAAGAAATGTTATCAGGTCAGTTTGCAGGCTCGAAAACGCATCACCAGGTCAAGGCCAAGACAAGACATGCACGGACGCCATAGCAAGTGTGCAAAGAAACGTCTCTAGGAGAGGGAAAGGAGGTTAACGTGCGGGTTACGGATTATACGACACAGACAACATTCGAAACGAAACAAAACAAGAAAGTCGAAAACTCCACACCACCATAAAGACCCCGAGTCATTGTGACAGCTTAGAAATTATGGGCAATTATAAAACGACGATAGACCCTTTTGGACGACAAACCCCGCCTGTAGCTTGCTGACAGCCGAGGATAGTGGAATGAATTGCTTGTCGGCTTCAGCTAAGTGTCATGTCTTCAAATTTAGTTATCGCATGACGTCAATGAGACGACTGATCCCGTCCACCTTCGATCCTGTTGATTTCCCAACTGATCCTGTCCATTTTTGGAAAAACATGAAGAAAAATAAATGCTTTACAATTTTTTTAAAATAAACTCAGTTGCTATCTTGTCATTTCAACAAAAAACAAAAGGAATCGCATTGTTTCTTTAGAAGTTACCCAGTTTGAGCATTTCTCCGTCGAGAATGCTTCAAAAGCAGGCGCTTGATGTATCATTTTAAGGGCACGACAGAACCAAGGTTGTCCATGCCCTAGCAGACTTCAGGTTGCTCGGCAACCAGAGCAACAATTCCAACAACCTTAATGCTCCTTATATTTGCAGCAGAAAAAAAGATGTCATATCATGCCTGAAGATAATACTGCGTGCTCCAAAAGGGTCTATACCGGGTTAATCGGAGGGAGGCTGCAGGGGTCGGCTGTTACGCGCAAACTCAAAAGAAACGAAACGTCGCGACACCGACACCCAAGACTTCATGCGATGCCGACGCAACCGGGAAAGGGGTTAGTAAAAGTAACGTCGTCTTGCGGCGACGAGCAGGCGTCGTTGGTCTCCTTACCACAAAGATGGCCGCCCACTTCCGCACTCTCACGTAAGCGATGGTCGTCGGTCTACGTCCCGGGCCGAACCTCGACGACTAGACTCTACAGCGCAGTTTCGTAATCTGACATTCAGGCTCTTTTTCATCTTGCAACGGACTGCGGCGGATGCCGCCGATCGTCGGAGCCAATCAAACGTCTCATGGGCGTCGGGTGACCCGCGAGAGGGGCGCAGTAACGTGCGGAGTGCAGGTCACTTGATTCTTTCGCGGCACTGGATTGTCTGGGTCAGATCCGTAGCGTCCGCCGTGATCCGTCGTAGGTGAAACGGGGTGCAGTAGTCACGCTACAGCCACATTCCGTCTCTGAGCAAGTGTGGCAACCAAGCAGGATTCAACCGCGTTGAAACGGCAGCCTACACGGTGTGACACTGTTAGCGAGCGCTGTTTTTTTTCTGCTTTTCTCTTAGAACTGGAAGGCTGTCATCAAAGCACTACTATATGTGGTGGAAGGCACTCATTTAGGGCACTAATGCAGGCGGCAAACCCCGCTGGTTGCCAACACTTTTAGGGGCGAAGCTCCTTAGGGGCTAGCCATGTCCGTGTGTCCGTCCGCCGTAGGCCGGCGTCGGTGCTCGTGCTTCTGCTCGTGAGATCACGTACAGACACGTGAGCACATGCTCACGTGCTCGTGTAAAAAAAAAAAAAAAAAAATTAGGAAAAAAAAAAAGAATGAACAAAATTATGAAAAAAGAAGATGAAGAAGAAATAAGAGAGTAGGGGATTCTGAGTATGGCATCCCATGCTGTCTGCTTAAAACAAGAAAAAGAAGAACTCTGACAGTCTCCTACTAGCCATGAATGACAAGGACTGAAACGCTGGCATGCAGTGCCTCAGCGTCTACGTAGACAGCAAGCGAGAAGCTGCTGCACAGCGTCCATAATCGCGTAATTTGCGTGACCTCGGCGTTGAGAGCTCGGGAAGCGGCGGCAAAGCGTCCGCGCCGACAGCAAGCAGCAATACCTATGACCAAAATCAGTACCATCAGCACCACCCGAGCTTCGCCCCAATCAACATCATTCACCACGTGGAGATGCGGTCATTTTAGATGCGAAGGAGCGTTTATGTTATGTTCAAGCTAACTGTGTCACGCAGTGTGCAGTCTGCAGTTGTTGGCACCTTGCATCGATTGAGGAGACGGCAAAAATAAGTTTTCAGAAGCATGGACGCAAGGTCATTTCTTTTTTTAATATAATTGGAATGCAGGTTAGAGCGTGAAAACATTTGATATTTCGGATTAATCATGACAGAAGTAAGTACCGTATTGAAACGATTGTGAGTCGACCCCCAAATTGCACATAAACAAAAAATTTAAAAGAATTAAAACTTTTTAGGGGCGTTTTTTATGGCGAACACGTCAGAACGGCAGGGCCTGCCTTTTGAAAGGCCGGCCTCCAACACACGCTCAATGCCTTCTCGCATGCCTTGGCTGCGCATGCACGCGCGAGGCGCATGAGATGCCCAAGCGTTATCAAAACTGGGAAGCTCAGGCTGGAGACGGGACAAGTGAAGCTGCTCCCTGTCGTCCTCACTCTGTCCGCGACTAGAGACTATGATTCCTCCGCACTGGTGCTGTCGTTTATCGTCGTCGTCACTGTTACATTCTCAAAGCACGTCGTCGGCGTCGTCCAACTAAATCTTGCACCTAGCAAATGACAGCACCAACTGCTTCTTCCGCGCTTGCTCGGCGATCGCGTCACATGTCGCGTGTAGGGACCGATTGCACACTTCTGCGACGTATATTGCAAGGCTGACCTCCAACTCTTGAAGACATCCAGACCTATTCAGACTTTGGACCGCGGAAACCTCTTCGTTTTTCATCACAGTTAAAGTCCCGCGCCGTTGCAGATGCCACTGGGGCGCTTCCTGCTCCGACGGCTCAAACTTGCGTCCAACGGCGTAGTTGCTGGTTGCTTTTGAACGAAGAGTGGCCGTAAACGAGCACCGAAAACCCAAATTGCCCGGATCACGCGAGTCAATACGGAGAAAAAACAACTAGGATCCGACGTTAAATGCAGCGACGCAAAGTTGTACCAATCACGGGTATTTTAGGCGACCTACCAGACTGATAACCTTTTGATTCAGGCAAAGTATGTGCGACTGAGGTAAACAAATAGATATTGAGTCGTATAAACATGATGTTTTGTGCATTATTCTAGCTTTTCCTTTACTGTTTCGTCGAAATTAAATAACACAATTTCTTATTTTTGGGGGCCTGAAAATAAACGTGGATTGTACGAATGATAAAAAGCTATGCAGAGAGCAGGTTGTCTGCATCTTGCGATGGAGTTGTGGTGACGTCAGAACGACGCCGAGTCCTGATTGGCTTTGATTGAAAGGACAGTGGGTAGACCTCAATGCTAAATGCTTTAAAATCTACCCACTATTTTTTTTTTTTTTCAGTCGGCCAATAAGGGTTTTGCATTCTGACATTATTGCAAACAAAAGCAGACAAACTTGCACTCCGCATTTGGTTACTCGTTTCACGGTTGAAATATTGCCTACTGACAAAACTACGTGGAAAATATATTCTCAATTTAGCGGTTCAAACCGTTATTTTTGCTCCCGGAACTGAACCGGAACTGAACCGAAAGCTGTGAACCCAAACCAAACCGATCAAAGTTTTGGTTTGACACTCTGGTGCCAGGGGCCGTATCGTATGGCCGTGCAGGCCAGAGACCGCAAGCCACCGGTTGCCGACCCCTGCTCTACACCATGAAACGAATAAGATCCAACCTATTTTCACTAAATCATAAAAACTCAGTTTTGTGTGCTAGACTACATTAATTTACTGCACAGGTGCAGCCTAGCTGTTGCACTTCTTTTGCGGAAATGCCAAAGGAAAAAACTTGTCCTGGCTAAAAAAAATTTTTATTGTTGAAGGGGGACAAAAAAAAAAAAGACATGAAGAGGTTGAATTGGGATGGCGTAAACCTGACGAGGCTCAAGTTCGGCGAGGTTCGGGTTTTATCAAAAGTTTGTGCTATGATGCACATTGTGGTATAATGCAAGCGAATTGTACTTTGGTGAAACTTTTGTCAAAATTTGTGCTAAAGGGTTTGACTGAAGTTTGACTATAATGCACTCGTGCAGAAATTGACAACATACTTGCACCACCTGGCGAAGGAGGATAACAAACTAACTAAATCCTTAAAATATTACTTGTTTGCTTTTATATTGCATACAAATTTATACAGCAATCATTTTCTAAAATTTTTATATACTACACAACTGTACATACTTTTTTAAAAATTTAATATTTTTTGTGTCGAAGTTGTACAACACGATTGAAGGTAGAACCTTGTTAGATCTTGCCAGAAGTTTGAAGGTCCAACCTCAGGTTTGACAAGAGCTTATGACATCCCAAGTTTTAACCTAAAAATATAAACCAAAACCAGAATTTGCCTAAAAATATGTTTCTTTAATCTAGACTGTATTTATGTCAAATTGAAAAAAAAAAGGAAAGAAAAACAATGTGGTCAATGACCTGATCTACAAAAACATTTTTATTGTGTCCTAAACTGCAGAAATTTAACTAAGTTGTATCTACTACGTAACGATACCCCTACAGAGCAAATGAACCTAAAGTCTTATAAGTATCTGGGGCACCCGTTCAATGAGCAGTACGCGACAACTTATCCTCCGACCATAGAAAAAAATGGAAATGAAATTAGTTTTGTTAATGATTGGGGCTTTATTCAATGCAAGTTTTAAGTTGTACAAACTCAATATAAATGTAAAAAAAAAAGCCATTGCATCAAAACACCAGACACAAAACAAAAACGCTCTCGTTTCTCTTGTTTTCAGTTATGTTTCCAACAACGCGACAGATCGGAATGGAATTCGGGAGGAGCGGCGAAAACGCCTGCCCTCCCCACCGTAAAAAAAACAAATGTGTTCCCGCACCTGGGGCAACCAAACAAACGTTAGCAGAGGTAGATATAAATGAATAGAAGGGGGCGAGGGGTTGTCCAGACATCTGGAATATACACTATCCCATATAACTTCTGCATATAACTCTTAGCTATCTGTCTGCGTTTAAAAAAAAAAAAAAGTTAGCTTGAACAAGCAACATTCTAAAAAATAAAAGAGAGGAGAAAAAAACAAAAAAACAGCTCCTCTAAAATCTAAGACCGCTCCTCCAACAAAACAAAGGAGGCGAAATATTCTCTCTCCCCTTTATCCTTTTATGCAAAAATTAAAAACGTCTCTCAACCGTTAACACTGTGACCGTTCACTTGCTGCGCGTTCGCTTCCAAAACCGGCCGATGGGGTCGCAGGAGACACCCACGGCTAAGGCACCTCTTTCAGACACCGGTCCGCACCAATGCCGCGGACCGGTGCGGACCGCCAGACGGGTAACGCTCCGTCTCCGCCGTCGACAACGGCGTTAACAGTTCAACGACACGCGCTTCTCCAAGTCGTTCGCCGGAAACTCCAAAGCCCATTCCAAGAGACGCTCAGTTTAAGAGGTCTGCGTCGGGGAGGGAAAGAGCTTCTACGATAAAACACAGTCTCAACTACTCGAAGAACACGGACGGCCAACGTCACGACGGTTTGAGCCGGCGATCCGCAGTACGGCCACCTCCCAATTTCGGATCCGCCTCGCTGCGTCCAAAGACGCCTCGCTAGAGCTGCACTACTCGAAATTTCCTCAACGTGGCTCAACGCCGGTTCAACAAACGGGACGCCGACGACGTAAACCACACGAACGAGACAAGCGCGACGCACCTGCATTTTACGTATTGCGCTCTACCAAAGACGCCGACTAAGTCGGACGTCACCAGCGACTGCTAAGCGGTCTGGCACTCCCTTCTAGGAAGGTCGCCACGTACCTAAAACTAGCCTCTATTTACAGAGATGGCTATCGGGGAAACACCGGGCGTCTGCAAAACACGGCAGACGCACGAGGCGCGTACGTTTTGATCTCGGTCGCAAGGTGCGTCGAGAACGACGACCCCCGAAACGACAAAACAAACGCGAGCACAAAACATTCGGGCCCGCAGCGTCGAAGGCAACAGCACGGGACACTGACACAACTGTCTGTGGGCCTCTGTAAACACTGCATGTAGAAGACAGCACGAGAAACACACACACAAAAAAATGGAATGTGAACAAAGCTTCTAAGCGCGTGTGTCTACTATAAAAAAAGACGGGAGGAATGAACACTTTTGATTTGGAATGTGCACACCGCAGAAATAACGAAGGAAGAAAGCACCACAGCCTTTCCTTATGCGGAACAGACACGCACACACAGACGAAACACAGGACATGAAACTCTAAAAATAAAATGGGTCAACACTGAAAGGACAGTCACAGAAAAAGCTTCCAAGTTAAAAAAAAAAAAGGTTGCTGCCTTTCCGTAGGAATGTCGTGGTTGCAACTGCACACAATCAAAAATCATTAAAAAGGGGAACGCTTGTGTTGACCGCTTCAACTTCTTCGTATGGATAGGCTGCTTGCACCACGACACTTCCCTTCTCCCCCCCCCCTCTTGTCACAAAGCCGGGCGTCGATCAAACTTTCTACAAAATGTAACAACACAGTCTCGTAAGCCAACGCGATGCTCAAAAGTTTGTTATAGCGCACCCCACTTGGGCTGTGCCTTACAGTGGGTGTCACAACGGGACTCTGGAAAGTTGTCACAAGGAGCTATCTGATCCAGAGCGTCCCCTTCGTAAAGGAAGCAGCCCGACTCAATTTGCCAATCTGCTGTAGATCGACGAAGAAGCTCGATAGATAAAACTTGCTGATTCACTTGGTAACATCTTCATCACTTGTTGAGGGTCCCAGGTAAATTACGACCGGAGAAAAACTGACCACAACCGGTAAATGACCTCAAGTTCTGTTAGACCCCGATTGAGCAGAAAAAAGATTCCAACCTCCACATTTGACATCTTGATGACTCGTGGACCTAACACCCAAACACCCATATCTCAACTTGAGTCCGTCTTGAACATCCGAAGGTGACGGCACTACACCAAGAAGCCGATCGAAGGTCGTTTCCCGAGGCGGCGTTAACGAGAGTTTCAGTGCTCCTCGAGGGGTAAAAGCGGTCATACGAGAGCACAAACAACCGCAAAGTGTCCTCAAGATCGTTTGAAGGTCGCCAGAAGAGGCGCTACTACACAGAGGAAAAAAAAATGACTGAAGATTGTTTCTTGAGGCAGCGTTAACGAGAGTTCCGGTCTTCCTCGAGGAAAAAAGGGTTGGACGAGGGTGCAAACGACCTTGAAGGGTTGTCAAGGTCGTTTCGAGGTCGCCAGGAGAGGGGGAGGCGTGTTCCGGCGCTTGGCTTAGAAGTAGCGGAATTCACCTTTCTTGCCCTGGCGCTCCCTGCGAACCCAGTCAGCCGGGGCGGGGGGCTGGCGGGGACCGTTGTTGCCCCCGCGGGGGCCCAGTCCCAGGGCGGACGGGCTCACCGATTCACCCGTCATGTCGTGTCCTGATGGTGAATCGCCTCCCTACACGGGATATATAAAAAAAAAAAAGAAATTAAAAGATGCATAAATGGACATCCTTTTTAGATGTTGCAATCCTCAGCAATGCCTTTAAAGCAGGGATCTCCAAATTTTTTGGCTAAGAGGCCGGATTAGCGATCTATCGCAGTCTTTGAGCGCCGGCAAAAAACAAGGAGTAATTATAGACGAAGAAACACTAAATAAATAAACCGAGATAAGCATTTAAGGGGGACACTGGCTAGAGATTTAACTTCTGAACTACTCAAGTGATTGGAATGAAATTTGCCGGGGAGATGCAACGTCAGATGTAGGTGTACTGTGCAAACTTTCAGCTCTCCAGGACAACTTTACATACCTGCATAAGAAGAAGTGTCACTCTTCCTTAAGAAATCTATGATATGCAAATGAAGCTATTAAGCACCATTTTGACTTAGTAAAACATATAATATAGCGCAAAAAAGACAAGGACAAGAAGTATACAGGACAGGCGCTAACCATTTTGACTGCTAGAATACAAAGCGGGAAATGTGGGACTTCGGGCTATTTAGTTTTTATAACTCAAATGAAAATATTTCAGGAAGAGTGATTACCTCAAAACATGAAATGTATATCTGTCCTATGTCAATTTAAAAAGCTGACCGACTTCCCGCTGTCTGAACATACACGCAACGCAAATATTTATTCTCTTTCATGTCGTTGGCTGTTCCCCGCTTTCAGAAAGAAAACGACGACAAGAGGATTCACTTCGGACAAATTTTGCGTCGTGGGAATGCAGTTCGGAAGAGGACAGCTTTTGTGAAGAGTCTTCTCTCCCGACACAAGGTGACCACGTCCCCGTATGTGTAGTCCAGTATAGTCACGAACGCTAATGTTGCACAGTAGGCCAAGATAATTCAAGCTTAAATATTTCATACTTCTCTTTAATTCAAACAACTTTCAAGATTTCGGTTGTCCCTCAGTGTTTTTAATGCATTTATAAGCCGCCTAATTCGAACGGCGTTTTCGCGTAATTCATACTTTTTGTTCTCATGACTCTGTTAAACGCGCTACTTATTGAGCATTGGTGCACCGCAGAAAAGCAACACCCACGGAGCTCGCTTCGCATTTGTCACCTCTCCGCAGTGCACCGGTGCTAGGTAAGAAGTGAGCCCAATGGGCCTAGTAGCCCACAATAGACAACTTTTTTTGCTGGATGAAAAAACTCAGTTTTGTTCCAAGGTGTCACCTGCTGTCTAAACAGTCGACGATAGAGAACATTTCTGAGGGATGAATAAACCCATCTCATACATTTCCCCAATGCATCACCTATCACGTGTGGCATACGTGCTTACGATTAGTACTCCCGCATAGAGGAAATTGCCAAATATCTGCTTTCTATGGATAACCATCCACATAACAAATCATAATTTTATTTTTTGCATCATAATCAGATGAATTTATGATAACTCAAACGAAATATCTGGTTTCCTGAAGTTTGAATTAACGGAGTCTACTGTACGCACGAGGTCCTCCTAGGAATGAATGTCGCGGCTCTCAAGAGCAGGACACTGTCACAATGGGGTGCCTCAATGCCCTTTCATTTAGAGCAAAGGTTCTCAAACTCCTTCATCTCAAGGAACACCTATCTCCCTTGAATGGCAGCCGAGAAGCCCCACGTGGCCCTGGCACTGACGCGGTAAAGCACTACAGAAGCCTACTGACCTTTGCAAAGATAAATGCACACACCAGGGAAACGTTTGCCACATAGATATGCCTCAATGGACAGCTCGGATCTTCGAAAATAGTGCTTAAACTTGAAGAACACTATATCTCCAAAGATACAACACCCGTTACCTAGCTCCCTGGGAGAACACATTACTTCAGATGTCACCACTCAGCAAAACGCACACAAAGACACTGTCCGACACGGCTCGGTGCGACGCGACAGGGCTACGGAAGAGAGAGAGCGCGTCTCTAGGCCGTACCTCGAGACCCATGTCTGCAAAGGCTCCTCCAGGCGGGTATGGTGACCTCACGGGGGGCTGTAGTTGTCCTCTCCCCGGCCCCGGTCGTAGCCGCCCACCACGCTGTCGCTGCCCCCTTCGTCCTGGTAGGGCGTCACGATGGTGTGGGGTACGTGCCCCACCTGGCCCCGGATGTTGCGCGTCTTCCACCACTTGCGACTGTCATCCAGGATCTGCGACGGAAGCGAAGTTCGACGACCGTCCGAGACATTGCCTCGTCGAACGAGGCGAAATTTGGCGGGAAAACGACGTTCAGATACGCATCTATGCCTTGTAGTGTGTCGTGTCTTACCTAAGGCAGCGCTCCTCTAGCTCTGCGTCGTTGCAGAACCTCGACCATCGGGGGTTCATGGTGGTGAACCCTCGGCACTTAGATTGCCGTAAATCGGAAAAGGTCGAAGTCGTCGATTTGACTGAATGTAAATCACAGTTGACTGTCTGCGACAGCCTGGAGACGAACCCAAACGAGGCAGTCTCACGGTGGAAAGCCGAAGTGGCAACACGTGTCCGAGTGCTTTCTCCAAGAAAGGCTACATTAAAAATGCACTTGCTACTGGAAATCCGCAAGAGCACACTGAATAGTGAGGACTCTACCCTAGCTGCAGACGTTCAATGCGGCGATTTCAACCCCTCTTCAGTGCTTTACGGGTCCCTGGCGGAGCGATTTAAAAGCTCACGCTAGAAAAACTGGAAGTCCACGCTAGAAAGAAACGACGTAGATCTGAAACTAATAGGAACAGCTAAGCACCAGCAATGCTGGCAGAAAAAAAAAAAAGAAACACTGCTTTTGGTTGTACCATGGCCCTTTATTTCATGGTACTTGTTTGTTATAGTATGTCTGCATAAAAAGACCCCAAAAAGATTTTGTTGTGGTTAAGTAGTGCTCAAACTAGATGCCTCCCATTCAGAAGGCACAGAACAGGCACATGTTTTTGTTTACAGATGCTAGCCTCTACAAAAAGTGAGCTCAAGAGGGCTACATTCTTCTTCCTCGGCTACACCTTACACCCCCAAGACTAGACATCTCTTTTCCTAGTAAAACAAACAAGGAGGAGATTCTCTTCAGAAGTTGAACATGAGAGTCTATAAACCTCAAAAATAACAAAACAAGAAAAAAATATGCTGTAGCTATGTATGTAGTAAGTAGCAAAACAAAAGAGAAAACAAAGACACTGCAGCTGCAGCTCTGCAACGTGATGCGTCTTACGGTGGGCCCAATGTGGCACGGCGAGATAACCACACACAAGAAAAAAAAGGTAATCAAATTCTCGACAGCCAGCTTCCATTCAACGCGTGCGCTTCTATACCGGGACTCCTCAAACTCTTCGATCTCGAGGAACACCCATTCCTCTCAACTGCCGAGCAACCCCTTCTAGTCTTGGCATCGAGGCAACAAAGCAGCGAAAAGAGCCCATAGACCCTGTAAACAATAATGCACAAACTAGAAAGTGTCTGAACAGGTAGAAGACTACTAAGGGGCAGGGGTGGCCGAGGACATCTAAACAGACGCAACTCGATTGGAACCGTGCGGCTCGAGAAGTACTAGACGCCACTTTGAGATCGTCGGAGGAGGCTCCGGCTGCGCGAACTCACCTCGAGGAACTCTCCTGCGCACGACGGTGAGCTCCTTGTCGTTGTTGGCGGTGCGCGGGTAGACCACCTGGACCAGCTTGGCCCCCTGGTCCCGGAGGCCGTCGGCCCAGGCTCCGCCACTGGCGCTGGGGGTCCGGGCGCTCCATCGAGTCCACACTCAGCTCCGACCGCTGGTCCCTCGGGTCGTGCAGGTCCGGCTCAGACGGGGTCTGAGTGCCCGGCCTGCGGGAGGCGGTTTTAAAAGCGTCTTGCATCTGCTCCAAAGGACGTGGAACGGCGTTTACGTCCCTAGGAATGGAACTGCCATTACCGCTGCTGCAGAGACCGCTATTATAATTGTTATATGAATTTAACGGCGGTTAGCTCTTTGCAAATGTAACCACTGTAGAGATGTAACAGCGGTTAGATCTTTGCAAGTGTAATTACTGCAGAGATGTAATAGTGATTAGATCTTTGCAAATGTGACCATACGTAAAGATTTAACAGCAGTTAAAATTTTTGTAGATGTAACCCCTATTATGATCACTGTAGAGATGTAACAACTGTTAGATCTGCAGATGTAACCACTGTAGAGATGTAACAGCGGTTGGAGCTTTGTAGATGTAAAAACTGCAGAGATATAACAGTGGTTAGATCTTTGCAAATGTAACCCCTAAAGATGTAACAGCAGTTAGACTTTTGCAGATGTAACGCCTGTTATGACCACTGTAACAACAGTTAGATCTTTGCAGGTGTAACCACTGTAGCGATGTAACAGCAGTTAGAGCTTTGTATGTATAAAGAATTGCAGAGATGTAACAGTGGTTAGATCTTTGCAAATGTAATTACTGCTGAGATGTAACAGCGGTTAGATCTTTGCAAATGTAACATCTGTAAAGATTTAACAGCGGTTAAATTTTTTGTAGATGTAACCCGTTATGACCACTGTAGAGATGTAACAGATCTTTGCAGCTGTAACCCCTGTGGAGATGTAAAAGTGGTTAGAGCCTTGTAGATGTAAAAACTGCAGAGATGCAACAGTGGTTAGTTCATGGCAAATGTAACCACAGTAAAGATATAATAGCGGTTAGATCTTGCAGACGTAACCACTGTAGGTATATGACAGCGGTTAACTGTTTGTAGATGGAACCACTATTCCGTAACTACAGTGAAGATGCAACATGGTTAGATCTTTGCAAATGTAATTACTGCAGAGATGTAACAGCGGTTAGATCTTGGCAGACGTAACCACTGTAGGTATGCATATAACAGCGGTCAAATTTTTGTAGATGGAACCACTATTATATAACCACCGTAGAGATGTAACAGTGGTTAGATCTTTGCAGACGTAATCACTGTAGGGATGAAACAGCTGAGTTAGATTTTTGAAAATGTAACCATTGCAGGGATTTAACAGCTGTTAGATCTTTGTAAATGTAACCACTATAAACATGTAACAGCAGTTAAATTTTTATAGAAGTAACCACTGTTATATAACAACTGTAGAGATGTAACAGTGGCTAGATCTCTGAAGATGTAACTGTAATTATCACACTATAGGAATATAACAGAGTTTAGATATCTACAGATGTAACTGCATGTTATAACCGTTGTAGAGATGTAATCACAGCTATAATTGCTACAGAAATGTAACAGC
>JAZHYW010004499.1:0-140795 GCA_037355805.1 Ixodes ricinus
CTCCTGATAACGATGCCGACAGACGTGTGCGGTACGTGCTCCGAGCGTTTTTATGGCAAGCAACAATTTCTGCTTTGTTCGGGAACTTGCAATAAGCGTTTCCATTGCAAATGTATCGCCGTTGGTAAAGACGAGTACGAATTGCTTATGCAAAACGGCAAAAGTGCTTATAAATGCTACGAATGCTCCAGACGCCGAGGATCTTCGTCGGATGAGCGGCTCGACAATGACAGCAATGACAGCCACGACGCGGCCGATATATCGCGATTACGTACATCTACGGAAAATGCTGCATCTGAGGCGACGCCGCCAGCCTCAACTGACTTTGTCCGTCTTCTGAATGCTATGGCCACCAAGTTTGACGTCTTGACTGCGGAGGTGAAGAGCCTCAAGGCTGAAAACACGTTTATGCGCTCGGAAATTAGCTTGCTCAACAAGAGAATCCTCGAACGTCTGCCTTTGGCAACGAGACCTCGAGGAACGTACGCCGCAGCCGCGGCATCATTTGCGTCCGTGCCGGGAAAGCAGCCCTCGACGTCCGTGCCAGGAAAGCAGCCATTGACGTCTGGAGCGGTGAGCCGATCCACTGAGATCACGGATGCAGCCGTCGAGTCGCCCACCACCTGGGCGGATTGCGATGCTCCTTCTGCTTCTACACGGGCCACTGGGGAAATACACGAAGCTCGTCCGGCTGGTCCTTGGATTGACGACGACGGCTTCACACGGGTACAGCGGAAACGGCGAACTCCAGCGTCAAGTGGGACGGCGAAATCCGACAAGGTACTTGCAGCCCCTCGCAAACAGGTCACAAAGGCGCTTTTTGTGTCCAGACTGGACCCTCGTACGTCCGTGGCAGACATTGAGAATTTTGTGGCACCCTTTTTAGCCAACAAATCGGTGATTGTAACCAAACTAAAGCCCAAATTTGACTCGTACTCCTCGTTTCACCTCTCTGGTGACCAGTCAGTGTTCGAAATTTTGTATAAACCGGAGTTATGGCCAGATGGCTCTATCTTTCACCCGTTTTTCGGCAGGCTGGACAGCTCTCGAGTCTTTGTGGATGAGCCTTTAGCAGCTGAAAATGTTTAAAACGCTCGAAGTGTACTACCAGAATACGCGTGGTTTGCGTTCGAAGTCTTCCGAGTTTATTTCAAATATTCTGTCCTGCTGCTTTGATCTAGTTTGTTTAACGGAGACTTGGCTCTGCGCCGGCATTTCTGATAATAGTTATTTTCCCTCGGGTTATTCTGTGTATCGTCAGGATAGAGACTACGATAGATTGGGCATGAAATTCGGGGGTGGTGTGCTTATTGCAGTGAAGTGTGTAGTTCAATCCCACCGGAGGGTGGATTTGGAATCTTATCCGGAGTGTGTCTGGGTTGAGATTTCAGCGAGTGATGGTTACAACTATTTAGTTGGCAATTACTATTTCCTCCTTTGTATGATGACGCAGCGTTCATTGACCACTTCGAATCACTACAGAAAGCCGTAGATTTTACTAAGTATCGCGTCCAGATATATGGCGACTTTAATTTGCCAGGAATTAACTGGACAGCGGGTACCGTTTCTTTTACGGCAAGCGTGACTTCTAAAAAGGCTTACTGGTTGCTTTCATTTTTAAGCTTTCTAGATTTTTGTCAGTATAACACACTTTTGAATTCTTGCGGAAATCTACTTGACATGTGTTTATCGAACGCCCCGCTTGAGATTGCGACTCCCGCTTTGAACCCTTTAGTGCCTGTTGACACTTATCACCCTCCTTTTACTACGAAATTCTGCATATCGTGCAGGCAAAGAGTAAACAATAATTCGGTTGAATACTCCTATTCCCGTGGCAATTTTCTTGGACTGTACCAATATCTGGAGCAATATGACTGGTCAGATGTCTTTAGAGATAGTGAAGTTGACTCGGCTACTATCAAAATGACCTCAGTTGTCAAAGGCGCACTCGAGGCATTTATTCCGAAACAACTGGCGCGCTCCTCTCATTATCCGAGTTGGTTTTCAAAAGATTTAAAAATTGCTTCCCGAAAGAAACTACACTATCATCGCATGTTTAAGAAATCAGGATTGCAGATATGGCATCAGAAGTTCAGTATATATCGTAGTCTGGTCAAAACACTTTATGAAAAAGATAACCGGTTGCACTTAAATGGAATTGAACATAGTCTGACTAAAAATCCCAAGGAGTTCTGGCGCTTCACTAGACAACATTTGCGGGAAAATCGACCAAATATCTGTCTCCGTGATGATGCTGGTTATCACTGTGTGCCAGGAGAAATTGCGAATCGTTTTGCTGATTTTTTTAGTTCTTGTTATTCACCGGCACAACAAGGTGGCGCTTTTAGTGACGTTGGTATCCAGTGTGGGGACCTTCTGCCTACTTTTAAGGTTGACGATGACGACATTTTAGAAGCCATAAGTAAACTTAAACCTAAATTATCTACCGGTATTGATGGTATACCTTGTTTTATTATTAAAGGTTGCTCCTCTCTTTTTGTACCTGTGTTGAACCATATTTTTAACTTGTCCCTAACTCAGGCTAAGTTTCCTGAGCTCTGGAAATACTCGGTAGTAGTTCCTGTCTTTAAAGCCGGTGATTCTACTTTAGTTAAGAATTACCGTCCTGTTTCGTTGTTATGCGGCTTCGCAAAGGTTTTCGAAAAAGTAGTGCATAAGCGGATTTATTTTTACTTGAACAGAAAAATATCTGAATTCCAGCACGGTTTTTGAAGGGCAGGTCCGTAGAATCAAATTTATGCTCATTTTTGAATTACTGCGCTCCAGTGGTTTCCGGAAGAGGTCAGGTTGACGCGATTTTCTTTGACATGTCGAAAGCCTTCGACCGGGTTAATCACACATTACTGTTACACAAGCTTGCCCTACATGGCTTCAGCCCGCACCTCTGCGCCTGGTTTTCAAACTATCTTGGTCATCGCCGAAATTCGGTTCGTGTTTCCGGTAGCTACTCCGACGAGTTTATTTCGAGTTCCGGTGTGCCACAGGGCTCAATTCTAGGACCCATGTTATTTCTTTTGTTTATAAATGACATTGTTTCTTGCGTTAAGGATGCCAAAATTCTTCTTTTCGCTGATGACGTTAAGCTTTTCATAAGTGTCGAGTCAGTGTCTGATTGTTCCAGTCTTCAAGATGATGTAGATTCTGTTTTTACATGGTGTACCGAAAACTGTTTGTCACTGAACCCACAAAAAACTAGATCTATTGTGCTATCTAGAAAGCGCGAGAGAATTTCCTTTGCGTACACTGTTGGTGGCGTCCCAATTCCCTCCGTATCGTTTATCAGAGATCTTGGCGTCTGTCTTGACAGCGCACTTTCTTTTAATAATCATGTTGTTACAACCGTAAATGCAGCGCTAAGAGTATTAGGTATGATTTCACGTTTATGTCGCCAATTTTCTGCCCCTTCATGTTTATTGCATTTGTATAAGTCTTTGGTTAGATCACGTTTAGAATTTTGCTCTGTGGTTTGGAATTCACTGACTATTTCGCAAGCTATCGCGATTGAAAATGTACAGAAGCGAATGATTAGAATTGTCTATGATAGGTATATTGGAAGGGGTGTTTCTACCACTACGAATCATTGCTTCACAGGTTTCTATTGCACAAACTGACTGTGAGAAGACAGTACCGAGATTTTATGTTTTTATACAAAGTTGTACATGGTGAGGTAAACTCGACGGACTTATTGCAGTCTATTTCCTTCCATGTTCCACCCCGAATCATTAGGAACAAATCAACGTTTTACCCCTCCTGTACATCACCTGTGTCACCTCTTTTGAGGGTTCAAACTGATTTTAATAATGCACATCAGAATAACTTTGATATTTTTAGTGCACATCAGGTTTTTATGCAACAATTACGCGAATGGATGCAATTGCCTTAAGCAGGCCAAATCAAGCCTACCCTGTTTTTTTTTGTTTTTTTCCTTTTTTTGCTTGTGTTTGTTGTTAGCTCTTTTTTATAATTTGTATTTTGTCTTGTATGTATAATAATTCACCCATGTTTGTGCACCACACAGTAGACCTCTAGGTTGTTTGTGGGCACTGGAAAATAAACCATTATTATTATTATTATTATTATTATTATTATAACGCCTGACGGTTTCCAATGACCCCACAAGCGCCACATTAAATTGCCGTTCTGTTCCGGATCTGGTTTAATATGAAATGTTTTTTTTATTACTGTTATGTACCGTTTCAGTTGAAATTAACGGTTTTGCTTTGGTTTTCGATTCGGGTTTGGTTGGACATCCTGTTTAAAAGCTATGTGCTAATCGCGTATGATTACAATAGCCGCTTTGTCGCGTCTCGCGGCGCCAGGAACGAAACATTGTCTGTCTACACTGTTCAGTTTTGGTTGCTTCACTGATGCCGCGCCATTTTCATTATCGAAGAGCTTAAGCCAGTGAGATATTCAAGCCGTCAGTCACCTCCAGGATAATTATGCTGTTTCGAGAGTCACTTACCATACGCTAGCGCACTGCGCCATCAGTCTGTAAGCCTTCGACGATAATCGACACGGCTCGCATAACATCCGAGCCCATTCCATTTCACTCCATTCTGGGCAAAAGACATGTAATTCTATTCCCTTCCATTCCTCCATGCGCTGTTGGCATTCTATTCTGAATCCGTTTCGGGGTCGTGAGAAAGGCGGATTGTTTCCAGAATCTCTGCGATCCCGGAGGGGCAACTCTACTGCAACACTAATACCAACAACACGAAGTGTGCAGGTGTACTGGACCGCCCTGCAAGAAACCAATTTCTGTATATTTTGTACATTTGTAACCATATACTGCTTTTACTGCCACTTTTGTGTTCATTCTCGTGCTATGTTGACTTTGCGAAGCAAGAAATAAGCAAAAAATAAATTATCAACCGTACGCGCGTGTCTTCGCTGTTTTTTGCATTTTGATGTACTTGTCCCGGTCTGCGATCAATCATGAATGTCATTCTCCAGACAGCCGGAGCTTTTATCTCAGGTTTTTACCATATTTAGGTGTAAACAACAGCTCCTCGTGCAGCTCAATATTTACCGCAATACATTTTTTATTGTTTATTGCTCCCTTTTTTTACACTTCCTCAACATCCCCCCAACACACACACGAAGTTTTCCTGTTCATAAAAGAAACAAAATATAACGCGTTCAACTATTTTGAAAAAAGTCACTGTACTATTCTTGTTGTGGGAGCAATGAAGCGAATGCATTTGTCTGTACAACAGTGCTGTGTGAAGACGGAGAAATAGCTTCGCGCAGCGCTGTATATCACACATCATTATCCACAGCATTGCAAACAGTACGAATATTGCCTACCGGTGAGTTCATGTAACAGCTTAAAAGACACCAGCGCACCCTTCAACGGTTCAGACCCCTGATTTATGAACCAAACAGGTGACTGAGTAATTGAGGTTTAGGTGCCTTCAAGCATTTTATCAAAAGCACAATTTTTACGTTCCAAGCTATATACAATTTTAATATATTGACCTTTTTACTGTGTTGAGCCCAGCCACAGCTGATACATGTTTCTTAGAAACCAAAGTAAAGGTAGATACTAGTGGCTTCGTTTGTATCTCTTGTATATAAAATCAAACGTACAAATGTCCACATACACACGGCGTACGCTTTTCGGCGTGCATTAAAAGGGTATGGAAACAACTATTTTGCTCCTACGTTTTTCTTTAGATGTGTATTATAATCCTTCTCGCAAGTTGTGTGCAGCTATGACGAGGTCACGAGGGCATAGGGCTGAACTGTGCTTTGTTTGCACGAGCGCTCGCACAAGAAGGGCATGTTTGAAAGCAACTGAGTCCACATACCTGCAACTGCGAAGCCTTGGCTGCCATGGCCTAGAAGAGGTAAGCGAGCGTAAGCAGGTGGGTCGGGTCCTCGGGCGTCTTAAACGGCCAAGTTGTGGAGGGATGGTTCACCAAGAAAAGAAACTCGATAATCGTGCCTGCCTTCAAGTAGCCTTGCCTGTGCTCTCTTGAGTATAAAGCACGTGACGTAACAAATGAAATCTCTCCGACGGCGTCACTCCGAGCGGCGGCCAGCATGGGTCGTTTGAAACGAAAAATATGGCAATCCACTCGAATTACAAATGTGTGATTTTTATTTACGAATGGATATAGTTGCTGATGTCTAATGCTTTTGGGGTTTCAATGGCTACTTAACGTTGCTTACCAAGAGTTCTCTCCAATGTGCCAAATGTAAAGGCCAAGAAGGTGAAATATTTCTTACACACAACAGCGCTTCGAATATCAAGAATACTTTGAGTACGTTGGGCTCCCTCCCGAAGGCTTAGCAAGCACCGCGTTCTTGCGAATTTGTTGTTCGTCGACAAAATGCCCCGAATATGCTGGGTCGTTATTTGTTTGCAAGTACTTTGTTCATTTCTATTTCATTTTTAAGTAAGTTTACTTTGTTGTTTGTTTATTCAGCTATCACTCCCAAATGCCGCATAGTATTTGTTTTGCAGTGCAGCTTGATAATGCATATAGTTTATGTTCTTGTTTCAAGTATGCAGTTTTTTTTATACGAGATGTTGCGCGCTTGTGCTCTGTTAATCTTTCCATCGTGTATAACCTTGAACGCCAACTGGATCTACTAAATTCGCAGTTTTGCGCCTGAAATAGGCGAAATGTAAAATTCAAAATGCATTGCATGCTAACGGGTGTTTGGTGCAACTCGTTCCCCGACGCAGGAAACGCACCGAAGGAAAGTTCCGAATAAGCGCTCTGGTTCAAGTTTGCGTCTCCTCTCCAAGTGGAATGATATTAATCGTGTTTCGGCATAACTGGACAAAAGCTAAAGGTCACAGCATTTCCTCACCATCACAGCAGACGGTTCAATCTGCACATAAAGTACTCCAAACGGGGCTTTGCTTCAAAAAGCTCTAAATCTGAGTTTCGTTTAATCATCCAAAGCAAAGCAATACCCTATACATAGTTTTGCACCTACATTTCCTTCAAATTAAAACAAGTATTACATATAAACATCCATCGCCGTGCTCTTCCATTAGCCAAGGCAATTGCGGGAATGAGGCTGCTGTGATGTATTTGCTGCCACATTGTGAGCGTGCATGCTCTCGTTTTTGAGTCTAGTTCGTTTGTGCGTCTCAAACTTTCCCAAACACAGTGCAGTTGATTACTGTGCAGGAACACAGGCGGGTGTTTGTTATTCGTCTGTCAGTTAAGATAAAGCCAAATCACGTCGATGGTGTTAAGACAGCGAAAGGTGGGCCTGCCTGAAAAAGCGCCAAGTTTTTCACTGTAGTTCAGAAATTTCACCAGTCCAGTACGCTCGCAAGCCTGGCGTACATGCATCAAGCAGTAGTGATTAATTGAACGTATGTCGGTATAATTAACTTCCAGATCGAAACGCGCATGGGTTCGGATTGATCCCATGATCCCCGGGTTCTGCAGCGCGAATTCTCGCTCTTTGTGCTCTGAGCGGATACAAGCTATCCACTGGGCCACCGTTACCCCATTATTTTTGTTTCACTCCTTTGAGCCTTATTGCAAATTTGAAATCATTTCCAAGTAGTCGAAGCATTGGTTATCATATCTTTTACAGTACAAACCAAAGTGCTCCCTACAGCTTATAATACCAATTTGTAAGCCGATTTAATGTATCGTTGGCTTTTTAAAATAATTTGATGTCCCTAGGCACAGATGGGGTACTTAACGACTGTATGCAGACATTCTTCCAAAGTTTGTTGATTTCACATCAGACAACTTATGATGAGCGGTTGACAACAGGCTCCTCGGGCCAGCACTTTTATTAAGTCAAGCTTCCAAATATTACTATATTTATGTGGAACAGTGTGTAGTGGATTGCTGTCCTCTCGCAAGCCGAAATATCTGTGTTTTCCAATGTTTGTCAGGAAATCTGGTATATGGGGAGGTTTTTATGTTACCCATTACACTTAAACTAAGTTTTTCCTTGTTCCCTGAATTTCCAAATCAGCAGAAAAAAACATGAAACATTATTAGTTAAGATAATGGAAGGTTGATCTGCCAGTGCGTGGTGACACTTTGTCGCACCCTCTGAGAATATTAACCAGTGTGGTACAACCGATAAGCCAAATACTTTAACATGGATCATGTAGTAGTGATACACGGCAACGCGTTTCTAAAGTACTCATTCATATCAAAAGGGGCAGGGGCGAAGAGTGTAAGTTTTTGTTGCACACGCTGGGAGCTGCAGTGCGCTAACACACTCTGCAACCAAGACCACTCCAAATCAGCACATCCGGTTGGGACAGCGTGCAATTGTTACAATGGCTTTTGATAGGAACACACACACGTAGGGAATAAAAATAACTGCCAGGAATGTTTGTCACTGTGAGGTTGCCATCCTGGTGAGGAATGAATACCGTGCATCTTGGAATAAGAGAAGGGGCCTGGCGTGAATCATTTTTCGCTTCAGGGTCACCGTCACTTCTCGAAGCGAACCACCTACTCGGCTTTCATAAGAGCTTTGTCCAGCGACCGTTTTTTTTATGTGAGACTGCACCCCTGTCATTGGCAGGCACTGCACGACACCTACTCGCTGGTCCTCAGCTGCCCAACCTTGTACGAGGCGTCGTGAAAACCTGTAGCGTGTACCTAGTGTGACTCTTCCAAACGCTTTTTGTCTGTTTTTACTTTGGACACATCACTTGTGCACACCCAAAAAATGTTTTCCCGGTGAAGAATTGGAGAGTTAGTTATTTGAAAATACTGGAGCGCGTTATTGTGTGTGTGTTTTTTTTAAAGAGGAAAAAGTGTTCCTGCCGATCCTGAACTAGACAAGCCAAATTTATCTGCCGCTCTCAGCACTGAAATCAAAAGCTTGGTCCACCCGGCTTTTTTAAATAACCAATGACCTCCGGTCACCCAGTTTATACACGCATGCAGTTTGGTTTCCGACTAATACAGTACAATGTACATATAATAATATTGAAAAAGTCTGAAAATGCAATCGTTTTAAACGGTTATTGTTGTATTTGAACTGGAAACTGACCGTTTCTACTGTAGAAACTCTAGAAACTAATCGCTATAAGCGGAATATCGTTATGTGTAGTTTCAGTAGAAGTGCAATATACTGTAGTATTGGAGAGTATCCAACACAGGCTCTTGGTTGGACGCCCTATGAGATCGCGACAACTCTTTGTGGACTGGCCCCCGCGAGAGGTCCGAGAATATTTCAGACTAAGCCACCTCCCGGGCGGGAGGCCGTGAGGAAAATCCTGTCTAGTCCTTTTTTGGGTATTGTACCCTTTTTTTTAGAGTTCCATCAGCGCAAGATTTTATACAGCAAGTGTAATTTTTACGTGCCTATAGGTTTAAGCAGACTTGATCACACACCCAGTTCGTGATTTTGCCATTTTAGAGGAAATTACAATTATAATCGTAGTAATTTATTTATATACTGTATGGTAACTCAGTATAAATATAATATAAAATCTACGCTTCTGCGTCCTAAGATAACCCATGCCATAATGCCCCTAATTATACAACATTTTGTTATTTATCCGAAACTTATTTTTTTCTTAAGAAGGCGTCTTTACTTCTACATGAATGCCGTTTTTAATATATGTTTCTTGAGCTTGGGGAACATTCGAGGGGTGAAATCGCAGTATGGTAAGTACTTTCCTAAACTTCTTTAACCAACTTCTCCATTTTTGAAAATCAATAAGGTTATAATTATAAATTTACAGTATCATTAAAACCACAAAATCACTACCTTTCAGAAAAACGTTCAGTGCGTAAACAACGCAGTCGTGCGCTAAGCGCAACACACGTGCAGACGGAACAAGGTTACCGGTACGATAAGGCACCCGCGCGATTTTATCTCTCTTTTATCACAGACCCAGCCTTGTACCTTTTGCGCGAGTGGCACCTCTGGCGCACTACTACGCTTCCTATGCACCTAAGGTTTTTAAAAAGTGTAGTAATCCAGCTGATTTGAATGACGCCCAGCGAGTTTCTAATTTAAATTATATGTATATTTTAGTTATTAAAAAGGTAATAACCGAATTTTACTTAAGTTCTAACCGGACTGTTGTTTCTTCGCCCCTTGAATGTCCGCCGAGCTATAGAAACTAAACGTGAAGACAGGGCATTTACGTAGCGGAAAATACGCGTTTTTGAAATATCTGTTTCAAATAAAAATATCACCCTTTACATTACAACCTCTGCTAAAGAAAAAAATATCTCACAGTTGCTTGATTGTAGGCCTTTTCTTTAAGGAACAAGAAACTGATATTGCTGGCTCTCCTTGGCTCCCTTCTTTTTGGAGAAGTAATGGCCTTTCTTGCCTTAATCTTTTCCGGTAAGCAAAATGAACATGTGTAAAAATACTAAATGACCTCTGTTTAAAAAAATGAGATTTTTTTTAACCGCCAAATGGAGCTGCGCACTATTCAACGCCCAGCGCTCGCTTCATTGTAGTGCTAAGGCTTTGAACAAGAACAAGATATCAAGCCTCCGCTTTGTAGGTTCTCCTGCAATTATGAAACTAGTCATATCGACTCTATTCAAAATCAAGTGCTTATTTTCAGTTCCTAATTGATGTTTTGAAGGCGCGTCACTAATGTAACAAAATCTTCCCACTTTTCTTTTCGGGGGGGGGGGCTAGAATTTGGCATTGAATAATGCTTAGACGATTAATTCAATCATAACAGCGAAACCCTTTTGGAATAGGCATTTTGCTTCTAGAGCCTACAACGCTATAGTTCTTTACGAGATCTTGGAGATATTTCCGGGCTTTCATTAGGATTTTACAAGTGGTTTTTGCCATCCACCATCAAATTTCTAAACAAGCTGCAGGACAGACTTGTACGGAACCCGTAACAAGTAAGGAAATTACATGTAATCTCTTACGTCTTTAAGCAATTTTGTTAACGTAATAATTACATATTTCTTTAACTAGCTAGAAAGAAATAGTTTTACTTTTAAAAGTACCCGATTGATTTTAAACAATTGTATAGGATCAGCTTGCACCTAAGTGACTATGGTAACTTTGGTTCAAACAACGAGTTTTGACTGGTGCAATTGTCGGCGTTCGTGGGCATGGTGCCTGATTCGTTCTCCTCCTAAACTCGCGCTTGCTGGGCTCCGTAGACTGCAGCTTTAGTTTTGTGTTCGTGAACTTTGGAATAGTGTATCGCGTATTATTTCCGCAATACCACGTGAATAAAGCCGCAAGGTTAGGTTACAAGTTCCAGCCATCAGCTGTGGCCGCTTCGTAATACGAAGTTAGAAATAGAGTAGAGCATTCAAATGTATATTTGCTTGTGTCATTCTCAATTTATTAAAATGAATTTTTTCAACTGACTCACGAAGTCACTCTTATAGCTCGTTTTCGTGGGTACGTTGGAAACTCTGTGTATCGGTCTATTAAATGGTATATTACTTATAATAAGAAATTGCGGAAAGTCCAAATGCTGACTGGCATTATTTTGTTATTAGCTTAAGATATTCGGCTGTGTACACGGGCTTTCGTTAGTCAGTGCTTGAAAGCTCTTAGCGCTTTCTAGAACTTGTGCCACACCTGTTCTTCCTGTGTTCAAGGTACACAGGAGTACGTGACCGCCACACCGTTCCCGGATGTACCTGCCAAGATGACCGTACCAACCTTTCAAACTACAAAGCCCAGTAGGTCGCCAAGCACTACGCGGAGTACGACGCGAAGTAGGACAAGCACGACGCCAACTACAACGGCAAGTACGACTACCCCGAAGGCACCAACTCACACTTTGGCAACGCAGGGTGAGTACTAGATAATAAAGCCGCCTATTTGCGTGAGAGATTAGCCTTGCGACGTGGGTCCACGGTGGCACCGCATGCGCATGCATAACGCGGGCATCCCATGCATGCCCTCCGGGTTCCACCTCGGCTATACGGGGCAAGGTTAGCATCACTGTTGTGCCAAATACTCAAAAACAAGTAGTTAGGACAAGATAATAAATACCCATTTGAAATTTGACTTCGTATTAAGTAAGAGTTTATTCAAGTTACATTTAGTGCGAAGTATCTTGAGTACAGTACAAATACTTTAAAAAGGTAACTGAATTACGTTGGAGGACACTTGACAAGATTTGGAAAGTGGTGATATAAGAATAAACAAATGAAAGACGGGCTTAGAGTTCGCTGTATTGCCGATTTAGAGCGCAGCTCTTGAGGAGAGAAGAGGGGATAATGAGAGGGGCATGCCCCTCCTTCCCCTCCCCTCCCATTTAGTAAAACATTTCACTTAATTTTCCCGCTAAATTTAGCGGGAAATTTAGTTAATATTTTCGGCTAATTTTAACGGGAAATGATAGCGAAACTTCCTCCGCTCAGTTTAGCGAGGAAACTGAATCGGTCACATCGCGACAATTTTCCTGTGATATGTATCGGAAAAAATGACGTCACGTGAGCTCAAAACCAATTGTGTTTCCCCCTAAACATTTTTTCTGGTGAAACTGGGACGTCTCATAATGCAGCGCGCCCGGTTACGCCGACGCCGCTCAACCCGGAAACGGGCACCTAAGAGCTTCGCTCTAAAAGTTATAAATGGGTTCTCTATTTGCGATGACTTCTCGGAAAATCACATTTCACTGTAATCTTTACTAACTTCGAAACCCACCTGAGCTGCTCCAGTTGAAGCTTACTCTGAAAGAATTCGCGATATACAACATAATTTGAGCCGAAATATTTTAGGAACAAACGTGACTCACGTTATTATATACAAGGCACCTGCCGTGCTTTAGTTTGACGGCAGGCTGGGCGCGTGACGCATACCGCAGTAGGTTTGTAGTTTTCTCCGCCGAAATTTGGGGGACTTGACGGTTTGTCCGGCATTGCTTATTCATAATAGCCGAACTGGAGAAACCGAGCGAGACGTTATCAGGCAGCCAGATTTGTTGAGGAGTTCGTGAGCGTAAGGCACGCGAGCTCGCTCAGGAGACACATCGACTCGTGGAGAGCAGCCTCTGTCACTGATTAACAAAAAAGAGCGAGTACTTTGTCCCCCTAATCAAAAGCGAGAGGGAACGTCCCTACCTTCAAAAACAAACTGTAAGGTCAAGGAGAAACATGAAACACGGGAGAGTGTTCACAAAACCTCTTCAAAACCGCCTCCCCTTGCCCCCTTCTGCACCAGTTCATACTATTATCGACGCATTGCGGTCAAGACTCCAATATCAGAATCAGGGGGATCGGTGGCCGATTGGGTTAACGCGGCTAAGCTCAGAGCGTGGATCCAAAGCTTGCGCTGCAGAACACTCAGGGTTGGATCCCAACCTACGCCCGTTTCAGACATGGATGAGTTTCGTACCGGCACACGCGGTGTAATTACTACTGCGTGGAGCACGTTGAAGACCCCAGGTTAGTGGCTGCACTGCAGTGACATTCTTATCTACAACCGAGACACAGGTCACAACTTGAGGTATAACAAATTCAAAGCTGTCGAAACATACCAAAAACTTCTTTTTAGAATCAGAATCAAATTGTTCATGAAGAAGGAGTTTTCGAAGATATTTTCGCCTTCGCGCAACGCTCTCGGCAACCCGCCACGATACCCGGAACTCTACAGTCAAGTGAATCGGTGCGCAGCGCGCACTGGTGGCTTCTTCGTTGCGGAGGGCTTAGACGGAAGGGTAAGCGCATCTACGAAATCTCCCTACTGTCTGCACCTAGCGGGAAAGTAGTTTCGCGGTTTTTAAGGCTAAAAAATGCGCGCATTCGGGAGGAGGTGCAAGAAACACTTTTGAACGTGCTTCTGAGCAAACGTTAGGCCAGAAGAGGCACACACGATTTTTGAACTCCCAATCTAGGTCACTGCAGCTGAATAAAGTCATCAGGATCTAGCATCTTTGGCCGAGGGTGTGCCTGTGATCGCATGAAAACAAAACGTGTTCGCGGAATTTGCGTACTCGAACCCCTGAACCGGCGATTTTCGAAAATGGTTCAGTGTGATCGTACCGAGCGTTGGCGTTACAATACTCCGCTGACGGAACCACTTGAGCTCCAGACAAAAGGTGTGGTCTGAGGGTAAAATCCGGATGGCGTCACCAGCACTTAGCTACCTTCAAGCGTGACATTACATTCAAACACAGCCTGAAAAAAAAAACAAAAAAAGAAAAGTGAACAGCAGGACATAGAGGAGAAGAGTACACAGAGGCGAGCGTACTTGGGTCCATCCATTTGGTCTTTTGTTGGCATTTCGAGACTGCGTCTTGCTCGTGCCTTGTCTTGCTGTTTAATGTTTGGTCGCTTGGCTCCACGTTTGCATCACGGTCAGCTTTACCCTGGGGTGTGGCGAATCCTAGTTGCGTAGACTGTTCCGGCAGTGTTTTTTTCCAAAGTAGCAAAGCGTATTTGAGATACTGAGTACAAGATAGCGAAAAATGTAATTAAGATAGAGTAGCAAATACACTAGACTAAAAGTATTTGCAAGCTACCAAAATGCTACCAAAATTATTTAAAATCAGAATATTGAGTAGAGTATTTAAGATAGGCACAAATCTGGTTAGCACAAATGTGGGTTTCAAGTGAAAAAAAACTTGAGGCATGCCCAACTTAGACTACCTGCAACACCCGAAACGGCACTTTCCGCTGATATTGAGAATATTTACTGCACGTGGTGGAAACTTCAATAGCAGAGATCGGCTTCATTTTATACAAGATCTGCGAGCACTGTAATTTTTAGAATACGTTAGACATTTAGGCTTGCTAACACTTTATCGAAAAACAACATAATAAAATATTCTTAGTATATTTTAGAGCACTATATGGATATCAGAGTAATTAAAATACCCGAAAAGTGCAATAACAATAGAAGTTTGAGTGTACTTCAAGTATGTTTGTTATTAGCGTATATTAAATGCATTCAAAATAAGTGTACGTACTTTTAGTGTATCAAAAGCACTTGGTTACTCGTGTTAGAAATGCATATATTGGGTATAATAATTATACGGGAGAAGTGCCTCTAAATTATATTTGAAGCGTGCGGAGCCTTTATTCGTTGTGCACTCGGTGCTACTACGGATACACGAAGGAAACCTTGGACAGAAAATCGTCGTCATAGAGTCCGTCAGAGCAGGGGTCTCTAAACCCCGGACCCTGAGGGCTTTCAGAGAGGCCCTCGGCTGGCCGCGGTCCTTCCAGTGACGCCCTACTCCGCGGCCCGATTGAAGCAAGGCCTCTGTAACAGACACAAAGAAAAAAAACGTTTGTGACAAAAAGACAACAAAAAAAGATTTGTTGTTATGCGCGCACAAACATATAGCAGCAAAAGTATTACTATTTCTTCTCTCTTACTTTGCATTTTTATATTAGTATTTCCGCCCTTGAGATTACGCACCGACCAGCAGACCGGCCTCTAAGCCAAAAAGTTTCGAGTACCTGGACTAGCCCTATAGTTCGAGTGTAGCTCTGCCCGTCCGATGACCCGGACAGTTCCCCGTCACCCTGTATAAGGTTTCAGGCAGAGTAGAAGCTGAATTTTTTTCTATATTTTCTCCGTGGTGTTCTGAATAAAGGTTTTTTTGGTCATTTTTCCTTAGATTTCGTAGAAGTGAATCTATATATCTGAATATAAACTTCTCCGTGTGCCACGGAAAGTATAAAGTTGCATCTGTGACCCTTAGGACGGTTGCCATTGAGTGCACCTTTCTTTTCTAAAACTATATTATGCCAAGTATTAAAATAGGGAAGCCTGTAAACCTAACTGCCGGCTCTTAATGCCTTTTCATGATTTTCGTATTTATGAGGTCTTGTGTTTTTGTTCCAATGCTGACAGTTTGCTTTGCATACGTTTCTAGTGTGAATTGTTGATTAATCACGTTCTTCACTTTTAATTTAAATTTCCGCGAGTCATAAACTTCATTTGCGCTTTAATCGCAGTTTTAATGCATTTATTTAGTCAATTTTTACGCAGCTTTAACCTTTTGTTGCATAGTGGCCACTAGAGTGGAGAAAGTAATGTAACTTTTATATAAAATGCCAGGTTAGACACTCGCCGTACGCATGAATCCACTTCAGTGCGCATGTATGCATTTACGATTGCCATTCATAACAGGCGCCACCATTCCATTGGTGTCGACATATTCAGCATTCAAAATGGCAGCTTCCACAAATACCAGGTAAGCCACGTGCATCCCCGCCAAAGCGTAGTAAACTGTTGCAGAAAACTTAGTTACTCCTCTGTCAGAACATTTTTATTCCTTTGATGAAGTCTTGAGGTGTATTAAAACTGCGAGTTGGGCTAGTTCGTACTTAAGCATAGCGGTAAATACTTCTTAAAACACGGACAAAGAAAGAAGCACACAGGACGAGGCGTAACTTGCAGCAAGTGATATTTTTGTTGCTTGTCAATTCCGGTGGACACCATGAAGAGCCGTATTACAGGGCCATGTGAAATTCAAAAATATTCTTTCTGGCCAGAAGCGCTCAGAAATATAGTGTAATGTTACAATTTTCAGCTGTAATAGATGAAGAGCCGTATTTCTACAAATTTCAAAAAGTACAAAAACACTTACTATATTTTGTGTATCTTTTGTTCCAGGGGTCAACGATTTACCACCAAGTCGTCTGTGAGGGAAGCAGACATCGATGCTTTATTGGATATTCCACCATCTGACTCAGGAATCAATGTCGTACTTAAAGACGGTCTGCCGTAAAGAAGTGATGATGATCTTTAAGAGAGCGACAGTGATGACATCGATAATACCATAGAACATTATCAAGGCAGGTGTGATGAGAGCTCAGAAGATGCCAGCCAAAGTGGTTACAGTGATGAAGAGAATCGCAAGCCGGAAACCCAAGCTCCTCGACCCACAAAACGACGTTCAGTTCAAAAATAAAAGCCAAAGTGATGTTCATGGAACGAATGAAATCTTGTGCCCCCAGACCAGATTTCCAATGACCTAAACACAAAAAGAGTGGAAACTGAAACAACACCACAAAAGATAAAAAGGGATGTGTTTCGTGGCGAGCTCATTGAACTCCTTACGTTTATGTCCAATTGATACAGACTGTAGAACCGTACAAACACGAACCCAATAGCTACAGAACAAATCGATGTATTCTTTGATATCTACATGCCAGTCGTGAATATCCCTTTCAGGCGTTGGCAATGCTCGCCCAACACAAGGCAAGATATGGTCGCTTATCCGATAACCTTGAATCGGTGCAGAAGAGATACTGTCTGTTCTGCACCTAGGCGACTCTTCCCTAGAAAGAAAAAAATGTGGCGATGCTGGTTTTGTTTGGCTGCAAAAGGTTATACCTATCATCCAATATTGAACACTAGGTTCGAGAGCTTGACGGAACCAGAGTCATATCAAGTCCTCGACGAACTTATGATATCTTTCAAGGGCAGCAGTTTGATGAAGTCGCCATGGCTAAAAAGCCTTTCAAGTTGGGCTATAAAGTGTGGGCTAGAGACGGATATCTGGTTATGTTCATCAGTTTGAGCTGCACCATAAAACTTCGATGTAGGCGACCCGTGCGCTGCCCCAACTAAAATCGAGGAATCCGGTCGCTTAGTGATGCGTTTTGCCAGAACTATTCCTGCGGGAACGTACCTCTATTTCGACAACTGTTTTCCGTAACAACAGCTCTTTACTTATCTTACAGGAAACGGACTCCATGCAACATGCACGATGAGGGAAGATCACACGCTACACTGCTCCTCAAGTCAACAGACTTGAAATGTCTGGAGTAGAGGCTCGTTTGATTATAAAGTTGACAAGGACAGTAACATTATGGTGTGTCATTGCTTCGACAACCGCCTGGTTGTCATGGGGTCCAATGTGCACGGCATTCACCCGCTTGTGGAAGCGCAGATGTGTGACTGAAAAAAAAACCGGCATATAGAGGTCAAATCTTCAGCACTCGCCACAAGCCACAACCGGAGCTTAAGTGGCGTAGACAATTGTGACATGCTACTTTTTCTACCGGATCGGCTTCAAGACAGGGAAGTTCTATAAACGCGAAGTCTTCCACCTCCTAGACATTGCAGTTGTCTGCTCGTGGCTTCAGTAGCGACGCCTCACTCAAGACTGCGCCATGCCACTTGGCAGGTTCAAGCTCTGCGTGGCAAAGCGGATGATCAAGAATCCAAAGCAGTTCTACAACCAGGATCATCTTGCTCGGAGATTGCAACAGCTCCAAAAAGAAGGCTCCCCGTCAAAACGGCCTCGGTCATGACCGACGTTCGCTATGAGAAAGTTGGTCACTTCCCCCGCCAAGCTGCGCTTACGGCCCAAAGGTGTAAGATGGCAGAACGCACGCGCAAGTCGACCTACGTTTGCCAGAAGTGCAAGGTGAACTTGTAGCATTGACGCATAAGTGACTGCTTCTTCAGATTTCACAATGACGCCTTAGATACGAACTGTTCAGGTAAAAAAATAACTGCTCTTTTTTTTTTAATTGTTTGAACTTTGAGCGCATGCTGCGCACTGTAGTGGACGTTCTGTAATAATTAAAATATATTCCTGAAAGCTGAGAAAAACAATTCTGGTCTTAGTTTAATACCAATGGTTGCTAAAATTTAAGGTTTTATGATTCGCATGGACGTTTAAGTATACAAAAAGAATTTAAGATACTGAATGTATATTCAGAGTGTCCTAAACTTGGAATTTAAAGTTCGTAAGAAGTAGGAAAAAATGCGCAAAGAACAAGGTAGTGAATACATCTTTAGTATATTTGAAATCGGACGATTAAATTAAAACAAATATACGCGAATAAATATTCACCTTATTTTTCTCATAAATATGTTCACAATATAGTGTTTTCGCTTAGGGAAACTTTACTACAACCGTAATATTCCCAGTAATAGCCAACCTATAATCTAGAGCAAATCGGGAGAAAATAAGAAGTGGGCTAACTTTCAGAGTGCAATGCCGAAAAGTTGAACAATTTTATCTTTAGTATATGGGTCCCAGTGTTTTAAGCGTTGCGGGAAAAAGTGACGAAATACGCTCCTCGTTAGATGTAAAATAAAGTAACGTGTTACAGACCTACGTTATTTCAGAATAAAAGTAATGCTTTACCGTTACCGTTCCCCATAAAAAGTAACGCATGCCACATTTTCATTAATTTTTATTTATGAACTGATGGTAACAGCTTTTTTGACGACACCGTTTTTCGATAATTGGGACAAAGGGCGTGAACATTGGGGTTTTTCTCAAGTGGGACTTTTTTGTGTGAGAAAAAAATTTACAATTTTGAAAATACGCAGGACGGGTGCAAAAAAATTTGGCAAAAATAATTCGTTTCGGCTTACAGCCAAAAACATCCGAAGCTACGAGATAATGGGCATTGAAGTAGAGTTGAAAGCGCAAGTCACTGGGCCTTCTTTGTTTGTGATTCGTTCAACAATCATAGAACAACTAAAGAAACATTAGAAACCCCATGATGATGACCTTTTGGGCCGTCTATTTGGTCCCATTAGATCGTAGTGTCGGAGGCGTCTGGATTTAATGTAATATAGAGAGCAGAAACAAAATAAAGTTAAGTGTACTTTCAGGCCTCGTGAAGAAGGTATATCAAGTAGCGTAACTACATTACCGGTTATTTGATAATAGTAATAAGTACGTTACCAGTTACTGGCTACGCTAACATGGATAGACTAGAAGCGGATCGAATCCAATCAGCGTATCGAATGGTCCAATGTAACCGTTTCGATAAGCTTGTCAAAGGCATCGAAACGAGTCCGATTTGATCTATTCGAAGGGGTCTGGTTTGTGACTCTCATGCCGAGTCGAGACCTTCATGTTAACTCCAGCAATCGAATCGAGTGTCTGAAGGACGGGAGAAGGGGGGAAGGAGGGAGGGACGGAAGACTAATATGACCTTCATACTGCCCCCTCCACGTATGGCTACCGTTCAGACCGCGTCGTCACCGATAATCTCTAACGCACCCCCCCCCCCCCGACAGGTCACGTGGGGCGCGCTGTAATCATTCGAAGTGAAGTGTCAACGGTGGATTCGACTCCATGTAAATGCTGTGGTTAAAGTGAATTTAATGCGATAACTCGATTTGATGCGCTACGCTCGCTTCCATGTAAACGCAGTCACGGTTCTAAAAAGTTGCGAGTACGTAACTATGTTACTGGAGAAAATATGGCGTGGCCGGTTTACACCGCTACTTGTAACGTGTTACTGGTAACACTTTTGTCCCTACTAAACTTGTTATCGTGCGGAGGGGCAGTCTAGCAATAATAGCTGTACTTCTTAGTCAGCAATGTTTTCTTATATCCCGCCATAACTAACTAGCCCGTTTTCCGACGCAGTTATTATCGGTTCGAACACTACACTTCTTGGAGTGGGCTATATTTCGGTGTTTAAGAACAAATTAAATCAAGCTTAACATAGGTGTGGGGCATCTCTCGGTATATTACGGTAACTTATTACTCAGCGTGTATGTGGAAGACATCATTTTACGGGGGTGGATTTTTTACGTAGATAATTGAAATTCACGTTAAATTAGAAACACGGTCGTCAAAAAGACGTATTTGTCCTAAACGTGGTGGGGAAACACGGCTCAAGTGGGTAGCCCATGTGAGCTGAACAAGAAAATCCCCTGTGGCTCTCCCGAAGCAGCCAAGTGGACTGCTCAATCAGGCCCCACTTGCGCCCGACCTGAAAATTCGGCGTGGACCGCCTGCGGGCCTTCCAGGTGGGACTCACGTCGGCGCCCTTTTCAGAGCCAACTTTGTGCTGTAGGTCCTTCAGCAAACGCCTAGGTGGGCCATTCAAATATGCCCCCTGCATATCCCACGAGGGGTCCCATGTGGTCTACACAAGTAGGCCCTCTCTGGCTACCGTGAGGGCAACCTGTGTGGGATCCCAATGTAGGCCCTCTGTAGGTCCCAAGGGGGAAGCAGAGGTGGGCTGCCCAAGCCGTGTCGAAATGGGCCCAAGTTGGAAAACCGACGTGGAGCCCACGTGCTGCCCAGGTGGGACCCCCGTCGGCCTCTCTTTCAGAGCAGACTCTTGCTGATTGGGTTGGCTCGTATGGTGCATGAATTGTGTCGTGTCATCCTGACCGGTGTGTTGTGTCATCACTGGCCTGTCATACTAACCGACCTGTGCGCATGTCTGCGTTCTCTCGCCTCTTATCGGATATGCGGCGCGTGGCAATATATATGGCGCATGAAATAAACCAGGGGTCATTCTACTGAGAACTACGTTGCTGACTGTTTCTTTATCACGCCGCAAGGCACACGACATGGTGTCAGAAGTGGGAAGATGCTTCTCGTGCGTGTAGTTCTTGCGGCGTTCGCCTTGCACTCGGTTTGCACACTGACGGCCCCGCTAGCGATCTATTTCCTGGCGGTTCCTCCGCCGAAGTAGTTCAACTCCGACTGGACGTCAGAATGGCCAGACTAGATACAAGAATTCGACGGCTTCCGCTAAGCTGTGGTACTCAACAAAAATGGGAGGAGGCCCGGGTACGAACGCTTCTCTATATCATGGGAAGACAGACCCGGATAATATTCCAGACTTTTGGCCCCTCGGAAACTCAATCCAAAAGTTACGAGATAGTAAAAAAGATCGACGCTCACTTCATAGCTGCGAAGAACGTGGTTTACAAGAGCGCATGTTTCCATTGTCCCAGGCAAGAGAGCGGGGGAGTGTCGACCAGTTTGTGACTGCCCTACAGGAGCTCACTGACTGCAGTGACTTCGCACAATTTCGAGATCGTATGATCCGTTACCGGTTCGTCGTGGGATTTGGAGATGCCAAGTTATCCGAGGCCCTCCAAATGAACACCGGCCTCACACTCGAGATTGCGCTGGCTAAGTCCCGCCTGAAGGAGACTGTTCGTCGTCAGCAGCAGGAGCTACGGCCGAACGCCGATGTAGCAACCTCAGGGGAATCCGACGTCCTGGGGCGACAGAGTACACGCACAGCGACGGCCGGCGGTAACAGGATTTCGGCGACATGCACAGTCGTTGTCAGCACAATACGGCAGCCCTCGCCACAGGACCAGCGGCAGCAACTCTGCCAGTATTGCGGACGCTCGAACCACAGCAGGACTCAATGCCCCGCACGCTCAGCGCGCTGCCACCATTGTAACACCAAAGGACATTTTGCTGCGGTTTGCCGCATCAAGTTAGAGAACCCGAAGGTAGGCGCCTTCTCGGTAGAGTGTGACCAGCCTAGCTTTTTTGTAAGATCGGTTGGCGCTTCAAAAGCTAGGTTTGTGCAACTGTCAATAATCGGGGTGCCAGTGTCGGCCAAAATAGACTCGGGAGCAGAAGTTCCTCCGAGCTTTGCAGGCGTGCCGTCTAAGTTAACGGCGTCTCCCGGGGTGTTAACTTGTGTAGGGAATTCAGCGCCTTCGGTTGAAAGGCACGTTGGAAGCCGACATTTTTTTGGAGGCGCAAAACCACACGACAGACTTCGTACGTCGTTGAATCGGCCAAAAGCGGTTTTGCTGGGCCGTCTAGCCATTGAGGCACTCGGTGTTGTAAACTTTGTTGATGATCTTGAAGATAAAGAGTACGAGCGAAGCTGCCCTCACCTTTTCTTTGGTCTCGGCGCGATGTCGGGCGGGTGCACCATTCGCTTGAATTCAGGCTGACGCGATACCTTTCGCTATTTTCACTCCCAGGCGAATGTTCATAACCCTAAGGGATGCCGTACAGGGGAAGTGGCTAAAGATGGAAACAAATAGAGTGATTCGGAAGGTAGACGGCCCAACCGACTGGTGTGCAGGCCTAGTGCACATACTGAAACCTTCGGGCGAAGTTCGCCGCTGCGTAGATCTTACTCAGTTGAACAAGACTTTACGGGGGAACGCTTTGTCTTGCCAACAGTAGACACTCTAGGCCAATTGTCTGGTGCTTCCTATTTTTCGAATGTTGGACGCTAACTCGGGATTTCAACAGGTCATGTTGGCACGACATTCACCACCCCGTTTGGCCGCTACTGCTCCCTATGGTTACCATTCTGAATAAGCTCAGCTCCAGAAAATATTAAAAATCGGCAGGGGGAGTTTTGGACGGTTTTCAGGGAGTAACAAACATGATGGATGACATTTTAATTTTCGGAGCCAAAAAGACTGAACATGACGTGAGGTTGCGTGCTGTTTTCGAACGGCTGAAAACAACCGGCGTCACGTTTAACCGGGAAAAATGTTCGTTTTGTGTTTGCGAAGTGGCATTTTTAGGCTACATTGTGGATACCACGGGAATTAGGCCAGACCCCAAAAGATGCTGTCACGATCTTTCTAGAACGTGGACGAAGGGGGCCGAGGCACCCGCCGAGAAGCGACGCCTTGCAACCTTGTTGTGAGGGTGGACGATGACTGACCGGGGCGGCGTGCGCTCCACGGCGTTTATTGGCGCGGTGACCAATGTTGCCCGCCGAGCCTGGCGGCCATCGGCGGGTGGACTGGAGGGGGCGCTACATACTGGTTACATATACAGGCCATAGAAGAAATAGCTACACCTTCATCAGTTGCAGATGTGTGCATATATTTGGGCATGATTAAGTACTTGGCAAGGTTCGTTCCGAATCTCGCCTCGATATCTGCACCAGTGCGTGAGTTACTTGTGAAGGATAAATATTGGTGATGGGACTTGTCACAGGAAAAATCTTTGGATACCTTGAAGGAACTCATTTCTTCCACGAAATGTGTCGCGGAATGCAGTCTGGAGCTTCCAACTGTCTTATCAGCCGATGCGTCATTGTTCGGAATCGGTGCGGTTTCGGCGCAGGTGAAGCCAGAGGGGCAAAACGACCTGTGGCCTATCTTTCCCGTTCGTTAACGCAATCCGAACATCGATATGCACAAATAGAAACAGAAGCACTGGATTGACGTAGGCAGCCGAACGATTGGAATGTTATCTGGAGGGGCTTGACTTTCAGTTTTAGTCTGATCATAAGCCATCAGTGACGCTCCTCGGAAAAGCTCCGGTAGATTTGCTGCCGCCAAGAGTGCAAAGAATTCAATTGAGACTTATGCGATTTTCTTTATCGACTGTTTACGTACCCGGAAAACAGATTGTTACTGCAGATACCATCTCTCGTGCGGCCCGGAGAGAAACTGACATTAATATGGGGGAATTGTCATTTGAGGAGGGTTCGAGTTTTGTAACCGGCTGCGTCGGGGAAGTCAAACTGTCGGCGCACCTTGACAATTTGCGCTGGCACAAGAACAAGACGGCTCATGCTAAGAGCTTTTGTTGTACTGTCGTAGGGGCTCGCCACGCTTCACAGATGTGCGCAGTTGGCTAAGGCCCTATTGGCCAGAAAGAGCGAACCTCACTATTTGAGATGAAGTGCTAATGTATGGGTCTCGCCTTGTAATTCCTCAAAAACTCAAAAGTCTTGACTCCCCTGCATTGAGGCCATCATGGTATTGTCAGATGTCGCGCTAGGGCTCGAGAATTGGTCTGGTGGCCCGGTTTGAGCTCGGAGCTGGCAACTCGGTGAACGATTGCCTGCAATGTGTAAAACTCCGTGTTCACAGAGCAGAAACGATGCTGCAGTCGGAAACCCCTGCTCTGCCATGTCAAAAGCTGGGGGCAGATCTTTTTTTTGTTTTAACGGAAAAGTGAACCTTGTGATTGTTGACTATTTTTCCTGTATTCCAGAGCTAGCATTGCTGTCGCTAACAACGTATGTTGCAGTTCAAAAGCTTTTTCGCTAGACAAGGTAGTCCGAAAGTTTTAGTTACGGATAACGGTAGTCAATTTGTATTCGCGGAGTTTTAGGCATTCTCAAAAAGCTACGAGTTGCGGCACGTAACGTCGAGCTTAGTGTACCCACAATCTAATGGAGAAGCTAAACGAATAGTTCAGACAGTAAAACGGATGCTCAATAAATCAGCCCATCCGTACTTGGCGCTTCTGGCGTAATGGAGTACCCCAGGTCCCCTTGGAAAAAGTCCATCAGAAATGCTTATGGGCAGGGGCCTGCGCTCTGCGCTGTCTGGGCATCCCAAAAGAGTCGACACCGTCATTGCCAAGTTTCTTTAAGAGTCTCATAGGGAAGACTGAAGCTTTCCGAGACAAACAGAGGCGTAACTATGACCGTCGCCATGCGGTGAGCCGCTTCTGCGGTTGCTATCTGGAGTACGGGTCTGGGTGAAAGACTGTTGAGTCCGGGCTACAGTTCTGAGACCGGCTTTTTGTCCACGGTCTTATATGGTGCGAACAGAAAAAGGAGCGGAACTGCAGAGAAACCGCCAAGCCCTGACACAGTATAAAGAACAAGCACAAGAAAGAAGCGATTTTTCTTGTGAATTTCCGAGGGTCCTAGGAAGGGGAAGACGAAGCGCCAGGACACCAGGAGTACCTTGACAAAGCCTTCCGCGCTCAATTCTGCTGCAGAAAATTCAGAGGAGAGTGGTACAGAGAGCGCTATGACCGACTTATGAAAAGGCCCTCAACTTTATTGTTGTATCTAGACTTACAAAATTTTGATTTCTTTGTTGCACTGTTCTGGTTTTTGCTTGTGGATGCTTTATAATAGAGATGTTGCATTAAGAAAGAAAAGGGAGATGTGGTGTCATCCTTACCGTGTTATCACACTGTTTTGTCTTCACTGATCTGTCAGACTGACCGACGTGTGCAGATGACCGCGTTCGCTCTCCTCCTATTGGATGTATGGCGCGCGGCAATATATACGGCCCATGAAATAACCCAGGGGGTCGTTCTGCTAGAAACTACGTCGCTGTCTGTTCCTTCCTCGCGCCACAAGGCACCCTACAAATTGTTCACCTTCCAAAGCACCAAACTCGCGCTTGCAGGCTTCTTGGCGGGAAGCGCTTGTCTTTAGATGCGGAGCATCTCTTGCTCAGGTCGATGCCCCGCGGCGTCGGCGTCGGCGTCGTCCACACTCACACTACGCATGCGCAACTCTCCTCCTTCTCTCTCTCCAACAGCTGCGCGTTACTCTCTCCGCTCTCTCTCTCTACCAGCTGCGTGCACTTCGCGTGCGTTCGCTTCTACTCACACCGCGCGCGCATGCGCTACTCTCCTCCTCTAGTCTCCTCTCCTTCAAGTGTGAATATAAGCAGCGGTAGCGCGCTGCGCGCGTTCTCCCGGAGGAGTGAAAGGAGGATAGTTTTGGGCGCGCGGTTCGCAGCGCCACGCCAGGGCTTTCCAGTGGGGTGGGCTTTCCCCGCAACTCTGCGGCTGTCGTCTGCTAGCGTTTCTCGGCCGCTCGCGTCCGCCGCAGCCCGAATCCGGCCGGCCAAAAGAAATCAGTCAAGAAGGGAATAAATAAATTACGATCCGCGATGCTCCGCATCACCCCATGGTTTTCCTCGGAAAGATGGTGTAATTTTTTACGTGTAAATATTAGAATAGTGTGTAGAAGAGAGCATTCGAATAGTGTGCAAACTTCTGCATATACATAATTTTATAGGTCGTACTTTGAGGGTAATTCTTTTGGGGGTTTAATGCTGAATTTATATAATCTTATTTTTTAACGTTTAATCAATTTACTGTTATGATCGATTTGTGTGGTTCCTTGAAATCCTCCAAGTGTGTTAAGGTTGATTATTTTTATAAGCGGAAACAGTAGAAATTCCAAGAAGTTACAGCGAATTGTTTTGGTTATTTGGTTAAGATATTCGGCTTTGTGCCCAAATCGGAGGCAGTGAGTGCCTAAAAACTTCGACTGCTGTCTAACGTTTCTTTGCCTTCGCCTGTTCCTCCTGTGTTTAAAGCACAAAGTATTTCTGCACCTCATATTCGTACTTAGGTGGATCTCCCTGGTCGTCAATGGCACCACCAATTCCAACTGCCAAGGAAACGACGGCTACGAGTGCCAACACTGACAACAAAAACGGAAAGTGCGAAGTTAAGTACGACGCCAGGTGCTAAGGAAGCACGACTTCTTCAATGGCAACAACTTACAAATCTTTGGCTACTAAGGGTGAGTACTGGAACATAATGCGTGTTTCTTTTTTTGCGGCAGCCATTACGCATGCGACGTGAGATGCTTGCACCGCAAAGAGTTCGAAGCTGCCAGCGAGAAAACTGATCGCCGTTACATGTTGAAGCTCACTGACGCTATATCGATATAAAAGGTCTGCACTACCGCCAGTAGTGCATAGTGCTCCAGGTACATTGATAATATAAATACCATCTGCAGTTCGTTTCATCTCAAGTGCAAGCGAACCCTACAAGCAGAAGTGACCAATCAGGCAGCTTCTAAAACGCACCATTATGTTGTTCGGCATGTTTCTCTACGTATTAGATCACCGCTGAACCAATGATAACAACAAATGCCCAATCACTTGCGCTCTTGACGCTGCTTGATTGGTCTCTGTAACTTGTAGTGGCGGCTGCATCTCAACGCCGCCGACGCCACCGAGGCTAAAAAAGTATAAATGAGAAGCCCTGCGTATTCCCCCTACACCCAAACGTGATATCTAGTGGATCCATGCAGGGCGTCCTAGCTCGCGTCGAGGTCACCGTCAGCGAGTCTTTCAGTGTCTCACAACGAGCGTGACGTTACCACGGGGCGACGCGAGACCACGCGACGTCCGCTTTGCAGCGACTCTTGTCAAGCTTCAGCGTGTTCAGCGTTTGGGGTGTATTTAGAAACCTAACAATCACATAATGCGCATGCCTTTCCTTCAAGTGGTGTCGGTTCAAAACGCTCCACCTTGATTTGCAAGGCCGAGAGCAAATTGTGTGACTGTTTACGCGTCCACTTTCACACATTGTGTGTTGTATCTGGAACACATCTCTGATTAGTTCGTTTACCGCTGAAATCTAAAGTGGTCCCTCGATTTTCGCCTCATGAGTTCATAGATGTGTCATGCCGCCGGCCGCGATCCTGTACATGTCAGAGCACCAGTGATTGATTTGACAGAAACCTGCTCCTAGCAGGTAGCTTTACCGCTTTAATATCCATCAAAGGTTCAGGAAACAGGAGTTTGGACTCCGCATCGAGAGCAACGCGCGTTTGTCTGTAGTTTTGTGCGGGGACTCTTAGCATCAACATAGCGAGATTTGAATGCATGACGCTCCGGCTTTTGTGACGTCATGTCTTGCCACTTGTTGACCACTTCAATAGGATGCTTGGGATATGACGTTTAAAATAGGTTGAAGGAGCGTACCATGCACAATACACTTATCAATGCCCTCTTGGAATTGTGACCATTCAGGAGAGTTGATAATCAACTTACTGATTTCCGCAATGAGTAGCTGCTGAACTACAATAAGGACGATATTGCAAGGTGAAGATTGGCGGCAACAGCATTTCTAATCATTTCTTAGAGAAGATGAACACAGAGATCAATACGCTGAGCAGGTGGCTTGCACACTAAGACCATCAAAGTTATTTTATGAACTCTTTAGTTGCCGTCGCTGTTCCTACAAATGATTATACGTCTCATTGAGAATGCAGAAAATGGCGGAATGACTTAGCACCAGGTTACCTTCTGCGACTCTTGTTACTGTCAATTGTTCTACACCTTCAGCACCATTTGCAATGCGTATAAACCGTCATAATATATTAACCGGTGTAGCATAACTAAGAACACAACCTCTGCTTTCTTTGGGACCCTTGCATTGTTCTGCTGCCACAGAAACTGAAATTTAATGATCAATAAATAAATGTTTAAGATAAGTACATTGGAGGCCATGAGACCTCTATCGCAAGTTGAATGTCTGTGAGAATGTTTGACCAAGTGATTGCTTGATTGTAGATTCCTGAACGGGTCAAAAAGTTCTGAGTAGGTCTATTAAGCGCGCTCAACAGAAAGCTGCAACGAAACATCCAATCTGCAAATAAGACAGCACCACAACAAAATCGAATCTAATTGCAGGTTTGCTGATCACTGTGCCTATCTCATCCTTCGAGTAGAATACCCGCAGAAGGTATATGCACGACTCGTCGTTGGCTTCGCGGTGAGAAGATACCTAGCGTTCTGAACAATTTCGGAGCAGATGTTAGCCTTGCCTGTCGCTTCCTTTACGACTGTCGTAGTGCATCCTTCCCCCTCCCCAAAAATACTTTTACTTGCCGCTCTTGAAGTACACGAAGGCTGTTTATTTCACTTACTTGACCAGCTTGTTCAATCATTTTCTCCGCGGGAGATAGAGTTTGAACATTCGAAGCGTAGAATAAATCACTGCAATCATTTGCATGGAGCGATAGAAACACAAACGTAGAAAAAGGAAGGAAGACTAGGAGATGGAAAGGTGTGGTGGCTTGAAAGCGACGAGCTCTGATTGGAAGGACACTTGGTAGACGCAAGGACTGGCTGACTTTGTCTCGTTGCACTGTCTCTCTCTAAACATAGCGTGAAGGATGCTTGTCTGCGCCTCGTACAGGGTTTGGCGTTCGAGTGCGGAACGTGGAACGCCAGAATATGCGCAAAAAGCGAACTACGATCTTGCTCGCTTTGATTGGAGGAACACAGTGGGTAGAGGCAGAGGAAGGTAGCCTTTGTGTCACCTACTTTCTTTCTAATCAAAACTCGACACTCCGATGTCACCTCACGATCTTATCACACTTTCTTTCTCCGTTCCTTTGCGCATAAATATTGTACCCACAGAGTCATTCTTGTGACCTTATTATTATTCTTTCGGGCGACTTAAGGACCGTGTGAATTACCCGTATTTTTAAGCGAAGGGCCCACATGCACCTCAATATTTCCTGTGAACGCTCTTGCACGAGTTCAGACAGGTTAAATGGGCGGACACGATTCTTGAACTTCGGCCAAGTAATGGTGCAAGTTGGTCACGGTCATTTCTAGATCCAAGAACAGAAAACCGTTTCTGATTCCGTGCGCTAGTTTTTATTTAAAAAATGACAAAAATCTAACTTTTCTGCTCCTCTTAACTCGTGCGTTTGCGACATAGTACTTGGGAGTCACGAGCGTAGTGACATCTCTGGGGGATCATGTCACTTCCGCTTAGGCTCTGTGACCTCTGTTTCTTGGGTAGTGGTGTCAGTGGTGTGAGTTTTGTCACCGTGGCGTCAACCGTGTTCGTGGCTAACATGGCGTGTTGGAAGGGACGACTTGAGGAGATGTGGAGTGGAAGACGCTCAGTTATACCGAATATATCGGACTTTTTGACTACGCGCGCGAGCGACGTCGAAACGGCAGCGCGGAGAGCGGTCACCTGGTGAGGAGTTGGCATATACGCCTGCCAAGTCTGAAGCCCGACAGTTGGCGGCTTACCACAACACCATGCTAATAACTGCGCGTCTAATTCATTAACTTGTGTGGGCTATTTCGAGCTTGCCTTTTTAGTTTGTTTATTTAATTTTAATCAATCATGATCTTGTAAGTGGTAAGGCGTCATGCCGACGTCGCCAGTGCGTGTGTGCTGCCGCGACTGCACGCCTGCGGTCGCAACCCAGCCGGAGGGATGTGTGACAGAAGACGCGGACTTTGCGCCCATCTGACGCGAGCCTGGAGTGTTAAACGACCATTTTGGTCTCTGGAGGAGGCAGGTCTGCACCCGTCACCGAGAGGACCGAAGCTAAGTAGTTTGTCTTAAGTTGCAAAAAGCTGATCGCCAAGCCTGCACACGCGATTGCACGTTTTTCCGTACAGCTGGAGTCTGAACTAGCTCGACACCAACATCTGCTAAAACATTTCTTGAGCGACACGAATATTTCCAGTACCATCCAAGAAAGGGCCAAGATGACATATTCAGGAATTTGTCGCAGACGGTACTGATATTACTCCTATCTGCAAATATGAATGCAATCTGTTGTTTTTACTCACATTCGAGCTACCATCTTGAAGGGCTGACCCCTGTCGTTTTCGCCTTTTGGGGCTCTTCATGACGTCTGTAACACCGGCGCAGAATGAAATGGTTGCAGCAATACATTCTCAAAGATCATTCTTGAGGTTTTTTCTGAATGCATTGGCAAACTCAAGAACTCGAGCAGTGCAGTTGCACAGCCTTCACCTGGTTCAGCTTTCTCTTACATATGTGGTATTAAAACTTATTACCTAATCTACTATTTTATACCCAAAAAGAGTTGTTGCTCATTTTAACGTGGAAAATTCAGTCAGAGGTTTGAGGGCAGACGCAAATTGCAGGTCAACAGCTATGTGTCAACATGGGAATATTACTGTAGATACAAAAATTGTTCTACTAAATTCGTTTTATTTTTCTGAGGGACTACACAAGAATGACGACATTAAAACTACGAGGAATGTTCATGCGTCCTAACCGGGCGCTGCTCGCAAGGCGTCTGCCTCTCTTCGCTTCTCTCTCCTCTCCTGCCGTGGGGCGACTTGAGCTGTTTAGTCTACGCTCGCGGAGGTCTGGCCGTCTGGCCCGCATCCGGGCCCCCCGAGCTGGTGTCGGGTATCCCCGGTGCGTGCCAGCCTCCTCCGCGGCTCGAGGGAGCGTGTTGCGGGGAAGACGATGCTGTCGCTGCAAGCCTCACATCACCCCCCCCTAGTGGCACAGAGCGCAGAAAGGTGGCACGAGCAGGAGAACTCGAAGTTTATAGTTCACGCAGGGAGAGTTGAAGCCTGTCCGGGTAGTGAACTCGCCATCCAGAGCGTGTGGTTCTTTCCGGCTTTTTCGAGATGGGGAGCGCACCCTGGTCCTGCGTGGGTAGAGAAGCCGGTGAAGAACGAGGCGAAGATATTTGTAGCTGGTGGAAGGATGGGGAGGGGGAAATCGGCGTCGGAAGTGGTGTTTACAAAAGCGGGCTTCAGGCGGTCGGTGGCGATTACTTGGTTGTTTCCCCTGATTGTGACCGTGAATTGTTTGGGTCCCCGTTTTACGACCTTGTAGGGGCCGTCGTATGGTTGTTGGAGGGGAGTTTGCACCGCGTCGTGTCGAACGAACACGTGTGTGCAGGTGTCGAGATGTGTGCTGACGTAATCGTCTCGACGAGCCGTTCGAGGTGGGGTAGCGCGTAGTCCTTCCATGACCTCTTTTAGGCGGGTCACGTAGCTTGTTGGGTCGGACAAGTCTCTGTTGCTCGCTGGTGTGAAAAATTCTCCAGGTAATCGGAGTGTGGTGCCATAGACCAACTCTGCTGTTGTGCACGAGAGGTCTTCCTTGAGCGTTGTCCTGACACCAAGAAGGACGAAGGGCAGAACGTCAGTCCAGTCGGTGCGCTGGTGTGCTTTCAAGGCCGCCTTCATTTGCCGATGGAACCGCTCGATGATCCCATTGGCAATCGGATGATAGGCGGTTGTTTTCGCATGCTTTGATCCGAGCAGGCGCGTCAGTTGAGTGAAGAGTGACGATTCAAACTGGCGTCCGCGATCGGTCGTGATGATGGACGGTACTCCGAAACGTGAAATCCAAATTGACACAAAAGCGCGAGCGACGGTTTCGGCAGTAATGTCCGAGATGGGAATAGCTTCCGGCCAGCGTGTGAACCTATCGATGCACGTGAGGATGTACCGCTGGCCTTGTGATGGTGGTAGTGGTCCGACAATGTCCACGTGGACCTGGTCGAACCTTGCATCAGGAGTCGCGAAGGTGGAGAGGGGCGTAATGGTGTGTCGCTGGATCTTAGCTCGCTGACAGGATATGCACTCTCGAGCCCACTGACGAACATCGCGATTCATGCCGGGCCAAACGAAGCGAGAAGTGACGAGATGCTGTGTTCCCCGTATGCCCGGGTGCGATAGCGAGTGCAGTTTCTCGAACACCAGTTGACGGAAGTGCGCGGGAAGAAAGGGACGAGGCGTTCCCGTCGACATGTCGCACCACAGAGTTGCGTCATACATGGGCAGTGGTACCTCGCGCAGCTCCATCGAGTGCGTATCTGTGTGCAGTTGGCCGAGCTCGGTGTCTGTTTTCTGAGCAGCAGCAAGGGCGGCGAAGTCCAGCACTGGGCGTTCAGCGGCGCCGATGCAGAGGCGTGACAAGGCGTCCGCCACCGGGTTGTCGCGGCCGCTCACGTGTCGCACGTCCGTCGTGAACTCCGAGATGTACGACATTTGGCGAAGCTCACGAGTTGTGTGGGCTTGGCTATCCGACTTCAGCGATCGTATTGCGAAGGTCAGTGGCTTGTGGTCAGTGAGAATGAAGAAGCTTCTTCCCTCCAAGAGATGGCGAAAGTGGCGAAGCGTCAGATACGCGGCGAGAAGCTCTCGTCCGAAGGTGCTGTATCTGCGCTCGGTGGGTGACAGTGTCTTGGAGAAAAAGGAGATGGGCTTCCAGATGTCGTTTTGCCATTGCTGAAGGACCGCTCCAATTGCGACGTCCGAAGCATCCGTCATGACGCACAGGGGAGCGTTGTCCTCGGGGTACACCAAAAGGGTTGCGTCGGCGATGTCTGCCTTGATTTTGGTGAACATGCGCTCCGCTGTGGCATCCCAGGTCAAAGCGGTTGCCTCGCCGTGGCTCTTTTTCAGGAATTCTTGCAGCGGTTGGAGGGTTGTTGCGCAGTGGGGGACAAAACGCCGATAAAAATTGACGATTCCGAGGAACTCCCGCAGCTGGCGTCGTGTTGACGGGCGAGGAAAGTTCCGGATCACCTCAACCTTCGCGGGAAGTGGACGGATGCCTTGGTGGTCAATGTGGTGTCCCAAGAACTCCAGCTCACCTACACCGAACTGACACTTGGCAGTGTTGATGATGATGCCGTAGGTCTTGAGACGCTCGAACACAGCTTGGAGGTGTTGTTCGTGCTCGGCGGGTGAGGAGCTTGCGATGAGGAGGTCGTCGACATAGGCACGGCAGAAGGTTAGTCCCCGGAGTACCTCGTCAATAAACCTCTGAAAGGTTTGGGCGGCGTTCCGAAGACCAAACGGCATCCGGACGAATTCGTATAGTCCGAATGGCGTGATGATCGCGGTCTTCGGCACGTCGTCCGGGGCGACGGGGATTTGGTGATAAGCGCGCACTAAGTCAATCTTTGAAAAGATGCATGCTCCGTCGAGGCTGGATGTTATGTCTTGGATGTGGGGGATTGGATAACAGTCGGGAGCCGTGACGCGGTTTAATGCGCGGTAGTCGCCGCATGGTCTCCAGTCTCCGGCTGTTTTCTTTTGTACCATGTGCAGTGGTGAGGCCCATGAGCTCGACGACGGTCGCACGATGCCCAATTCAAGCATGTGCTGGAATTCCTGTTGAGCAATTCGCAGCTTGTCAGGGGCGAGACGACGCGGTCGAGCATGGACGGGTGCTCCGGTGGTTTCAATATGGTGAGAAACGCTGTGCTGCACAGGGCGTTCGTCACAGCCAGTGCGCGTCAACTCCGGGAACTCGCGCAAGATGGTTGTGAATTGTGTTGGGGCGTTAGGAATGACATGCGCCGGAGCTGGAGAAGGCACTGCGGATGTTACGCCCGGCACGGAGAGGTTAGTTATCGTGTCGAGGAGACGCCTTCGTCCCATGTCCACCAAAAGTCCGAAGTGTCGGAGGAAGTCGGCACCAATGATGGCATGTTGCACGTCCGCGACGACGAACACCCAGCGGAAGGTCCGTCGGAGACCGAGATTCAAGGTCAGCGAACGCTCACCGTAGGTGGGAATCGGCGTCCCGTTCACAGCTTGGAGCTGCGAGGTGCTGGACATCCGCTTGTCTTTAGGTGTCGCCGGTAGTATGCTGACCTCGGCACCGGTATCCACGAGGAAGCGGAGCCCGGTGTCGCGATCGGGGACGTAAAAGAGGCGTTGGCGGCTGTCCGGAGTGGCCGAGGCACTTGCCGCCTCTAGTGCTCCGCCGTTCCGTTTCCCGTGTAGTGGCAGGGTGTGGTGCACTTAGTGGCATTATCGCCGAAGCGGCGGTGGTACCAACAGATGTCAGGTCGATGCTGGTGAAAGGGATGGCTGCGGCGCCGTATGGCGACCGGCGATCTGGCTACGTCCGCGGTGTTGCTGCAGGGTCGCGACGGCGATCGTCAAGTTCGGAGATCTCCGCGTGGAGCTGTTGTATCGTCGTCGGTGAGCAGAGTTTGCGACAGTCGCCGATACAACCGGAGTCGAGATCTCCATCGAGCTTGTCGGCGAGCTCTGCCAGCTGTCTCAATCTGCGAGGTCTACCGAACGGACGCCGCCAAGATCATGCGCACGTTGTGAGGCAGACGCTGAACGAACAGGTTCGCGCAGGAACGAAGCGTCGATTGTAGCTGCCTTCTCACCCATCAGTTGCGTGCATGCGGCGCAAGCAACTGGGATAGGTCGGCGGTCACCAAGTTCCTCGGTGGTCAGGAGTTGTTGGAACCGTCTCTGTCCTCAGAAGCTGTTGTGCGGCGTGATCAGCTGCCGCTTGAGGGTGGCGTAGGCATACGTGGCTGGTTGCTGGAGGAGCAGGTCGCGGACCTCGGTGGCTGATGTCTGGTGGAAGGCTGGCCATGATGTGATGATACTTTGTGCGATCAGCGGTAATCTTCCGAGTCGCTGAACTGCGCTTCCACTTGTGGCAAACCACAGCTCAGGGATCCGCAGGCCAGTAGGGTGGGAGCTTGAGGGCGACGACGGAGACGCCTTCCGCAGGGGGCGCCGAGGTTGAGCGAGTTGCGCCGAAGCATTTGTCTGTCGTCGCCGTTAGCTCATCGGCAGCTCGTTGAGGTCAGGCTTGTTTAAGTTTGTCCGGGTCACCAATGTAGATACAAATAATGTTCTACTAAACTCGTTTTATTTTTCTGAGGGACTATGCAAGAATGACGACATTAAAACTACGAGGAATGTTCATGCGTCCTAACCGGGCGCTGCTCGCAAGGCGTCTGCCCTCTTCTGCTTCTCTCCTCTCCTGCCGTGGGGCGACTTGAGCTGTTTAGTCTACGCTCGCGGAGGTCTGGCCATCTGGCCCGCATCCGGGCCCCCCGAGCTGGTGTCGGGTATCCCCGGTGCGTGCCAGCCTCCTCCGCGGCTCGAGGGAGCGTGTTGCGGGGAAGTACGATGTTGTCGCTACATTACCATTGCTTGGTATAGGGTGTTTAGAACAAAAAAAAACAAACAATAGCTTTTGCAAGAGTAGTCGCGTATAATTTTGTCAGACATTGCGAAGTTCTGCAACTTGGACATGTGGTTCAATAAACTAGTGCTACTTTTGGACGAAGACAGTCTTTGGCAATGCTTTGTAGTTTATTGTTATGGTGATAAAAACTGTTCTGTTTTCTTCCAAACGCAAGGTGCACTCGTATATTCAGGAAACTACATCAAAGCTCGCTTATGAATAGCTCTACAGACACAATTGACACAGTGTGTATTATTACATGCACTCATGCATCGTGCATCACATGCAGTAGAATCAGGTACTTGTCAACTATAATTTAACTACCAGTGGTCCACTGTTTTTTGAGCAGCTCATCGCTGTAATAATGATAATCGCTGGAGAAGGGAAACAAGGGGAAAGCAAGACAAACACAACGACGTGACTGGTGCGCCACTCAAAAAATCTGCCTGATACTGCTATCGAAACAGAAACCTCTTAATTTCCAATGAAGCGCGAGAGATGCCTGAATTCGATACCAGGACCACGCTATTTTTTTTTCAGTCGAAGACCAGTCTTCTAGCTGCTTTTGGAAATTTGTGTGTGTCCTCTGTTACATTTCTCAAGAGATTAATATTGTTATCCGTGTCCAGCTCGCTTGCACCTTTTTATCCGCTGCATTTTCATCATCCCTGAGGCTACTAATAACTTAACAGTTTGCTGACTAAGAACTATTGATTTTTTTCTTGCATACATCTCACCACTATATCTCGATGTAAAGCCATAGGAGCATCAATCTCGACTGCTACTTTATAATCTTCTGTCACACTGGCAAGTTAAACATTTTTGCTTTTAGTAATTTTGCAGGCTTCTCTTTGTGGCGTATAAGCAGTTTGTGCGCTGTATGTGGCAAATGCTGAGGCGTCGCAACAGACGTGTTCTGCGAGTCTGCGTCGTTGGAAAAAATTCGACGCAAATTCCCATCCGGGAATTAAACTGTGTTTTTGGATAATAAATAGATGCTTTCAAGGGAGCTAGTGCCAAGCACCCTTTAGGCATTGCAATATCCTGCATACTTCCGCTCACATGGAAGGAACTTCATGCCGATTTTTCGTAATACAACTATTCGTTTGTTTCTTTGCTCAACAAAGTGACACGACTTTTTACTGCTAATATAGGTTTCTGCATACATCCTTCAAAATGTTGCTTCCAATTTCACACTTTATACTCACGTCCTTTACCTTCAATGTCTGAAGCTACAGCGCCCCCACAAATTGATCCTCTTCCCCTCTCTCCTACGATATCGCGCAGCAGACCTGCACTGGGTATGTCGATTAGCCGTCTAAATAATGAATGAGCCTAAGACGTGCAGTGTGTGGAATTGCCCCAAGATATATTAAATATAATAAAAAGGGTTTTTGGCATGAGCGCCATGAGGTAGGAACAAGTCAGAGCACAAATTCTTCTTCGGCACTTGACCTTACGACATATAATCACATAACTATGTACGGTCTCCAACAAACAATATTTGCGTTCCTAACTCAAGTCTAAACTGGACATGGTGGCAGCAGTCGGATGCGAAGCGAAAAACACTAGGCCGAAGCACAGGATTGAGGTACTACATCAAGCAACAACCCTATAGAGAGTAATGCATGTAGGGAGGACAAGGTTGCAGCGTTGACTAATTTTTTTCATTGTCTAACTGCCGGAAATACTAGACTTGTTGTTTCCAGAGGATTGGAAGCATTGGTTTGAGAAATGGGAGTGCTACCGGCATTATATGGCGCCTGAATAGAAAAGATGGATATCGACAGGTTAACACCTTGGAGTATGCCATGGGCTTCAAAGCGCAACAAGTCTTAACCTTCCTGGAAATAAAGGGGTATTCAAACGAAGGAGGACTCCGCGGACAGATGTCATGATGTCAAGAGCCCTCCAAACTCAGTCCACAGCTGTAGCTCCGCCGCCACTCCCCGCCATAGAGGCGGCGGGGAGTGGCGGGCAGTCATTAGCAATATCAGTGTTACCAGACAAATTTATCTATCGCTTTTTCGACACCAACACTGTTGTGTGTCGTTATGGCAGCAGCGGTGCTAGAAACCGACGACGACGACATTCTACTTGCTAAAAGAAGAATCTCGTTGAAAGGTTTGATGCAGAGCAAAGAACTTAGGATACAGAAGTAGTTGTACGAAGAGCGTCTTGGAAAGGCACCACCGAGTATCGAAGACTCTTCGGGTGCCCCATGACGTCTTCGTGAAACTACTAACCCACGTCCGTCCTTGAATACAAGAAGCAGGAAACAAACATAACTATGAAGCACTCTGTGAGGCAGAGCGCATATATTCAGTGAACAAAGATGTCACTCACGCACTGTGTAGCAAATTGCGGGAACCAAGCGAATTTTTATCCGGCAATAGTTTTTCTCATATCGACGCCCTGATCTTTTTATTCCAGTAGAAATCGTTGCTTGTGTCCCACAGTGCCGGGAACTGCTCAACGAGGGAAATGAAAAAGAGCTTGGCGTCGTCATTTAACTTTGCCATTTTATGTGGGACTATAACAGGAAGAACGTCTGTAATTGCGCAGGCGATTGCTTTCGAAGAGAGTGAAAAGAGCACAGAGGCCTCCGTGGCCTGACGAGGCCAAAGAGAATCGATAAAAGCAGCGAAAAGCAATCTACTCTTCCGCCCACTTGCGGAGCGTTCCTGATGACAGAACGGTTTTCTGCGTCTCCGCCAAGGAGGAGGACGGCGCCGCGAGTTGTAAATGAGAAATGACATATCTCCCACGTGAAGCACGCTCCGCGGAAGAACGTGGCGGATTTCTCCTTCGTTTGAAAGCCCCTAAACAGACGCCAAGGAGCAAGACTACGAAACCATGACGCATGTTTTCGGGAAGCTCTTCAAGCCGCGTAACAACCTAATCTATAAACGGGTGAAGTTCGATAGGTGTAAGCAAGAGGCATATGAAAGTATCGACGGTTGTCGTTACAACCCTGTACAAAATGTCTGCATGGTGCCAATTATGGGAACTAAAAAAAAAACTTGATAAGCAATATCTTCATTGTGGGACTCAACGATGGCAATTTCGTCAAAAATGAATTCGTGAGTTCACAAAAATACATGCACGCCTCCTTAGAAAAAAAAAAAAAGTTCAGTTCCGCGTAAACGAAAATATAGAGCTCGAAGCGAGATCAGAAAAACGGAGCGCGCGCGGAAGGTCGCATCCACACTGAAGGCGCAATTTTTATAAATATATAAAGCCGCGCTCCCTGCCTTATCCAAACTGACATGCAAAAGGGGTGGCGCGCGTTCTCGTAACAGCCCATCCGTCCTTTCTGCGCAGGCGCTTATTCTCGCCGTGCCTCGTGGAAGCGACGCTAGCTGGAGCTGGCAGTAAAAACCGGTCGACGGCGGCGTGTTCACGCTCATATTGAGGACGACAGTACTTCTTTTTTTAATTTGTGTCTGAGGATACATGTTCCGCAGAGGGGGTCTAAGGCTAAAGGCACGAATGCCTGACAAGGCCTTAACCCCCTCTTGGCATGCAGCCAGCATCAACATAAATATACACTACATCACCTGCATATAATACATCATACACATATAATACATCATAGACATATAATCCACCGTACACAATAATCCATCATACTTATTAAGTACATATACATCAAATTTATATAAGCTCAATAGCCAGATCTTAAAACTGCCAAATATATAGTTTCCTAGCCTAGACATACCAAAAAAGATAAGCCCCAGATACATATACGCGGCATGATCCAAACGTCTGGACCACAACAGTTCCACACAAGTCCAAACGAGATATAACCTGACAAAACTATGTTGAAAAACATGAAGACACAAAAGAAAGAATCCCAAAATACAGACAACACTTTCATACAATAACCTTGTATAGACCGAAAAGACGTACCAAGAGACGAAGAAACGAGAAAGGCAAGATCATTGCTAACAAAATATCACCACAGTCTAAAAAAGACGAGCACTGCATGTGGCCTGCTTGGGTGATGGCCTGCTCCCTGCTGCCATTCTCGTTGTAGTGCAGCGCTGCTACACGGGTCCTACAATACAAGATGCTGTCAAACAAGTTGTGGTGATTCTCCCACAGGTGGTGTGTGTTTGGGCGTGCTGTTTGCTGTGTTTTCGGAGGTAGGAAACTCGCACCTCCAGCATGCGTTTCCGACCTTAGATAGCACATTGGCGTCTTAAGAGCTTTGAGGATGCAAGCATAAATAAAGCACAACAAAAGGCAAGCAACATGTGTTGGAGTTCGAACATAAAAAGAGAACTATGAATTTGCCAAACCAAAACAAGCAACATCCCGACTGCCGAGTCGAGGGCAGAAGACGAGAAAATAGAAAATGGCTACGCAGATACCTGCGACGGATGAATGGTAGTGGCCAATGTACCAGGCGTTGGCTTGCACAACCTGGCGTCGAATATCAACGTATGTAGTCAACGTTGAATGAGTTTTAGGCTTTTGTTCCCTTTTATTTTTTTGGGTCCGATTGTAATGAACACATAAATTGGAGTGCATTCACATAAATTAGAACCGTCAAATAGGAGTAGACAACTAAATATAATGTTGCAAAGTAAAACCGTTGTAATCTTTATGAATCGGTTAACAACGAATGAACTGAAAGTGTTCTACACTAACTTGTCTTATTTTATCTTTATATAGTAAGCGATGTGCCAAAATGCACGTCACACACATAGGTATCCCTTTTATAGTTATTATGATATAGCATCTAAGGATTTTTTTAACGTAATTTCTACACTGACATACCCGGCAAGCATTTTATTCCGGCTAAATTCGACCCACTTGGGTGGATAATATTGAGGACCGAATACAATGACTCCAAAGCTTATGTCTGCTGTCCGGGGACAGCGGGTGCAGGTCCTTTAGTAAGGACTTGCTTGTGACCAGTTCGGTGCATCGAACATGTGCAGGTGTGTCTAGAATTAAAATGGAAAAAAATACAAGGGCTTGCAGTAGAAATATTCACTTAATATTTCGTATGTTCATCTCAAAATGTAAGAGAACCTTATTGTTTATTATTTATTGAGGGCCGTGTCCTTTGACATTTATACCATGTAGAACCGTCAAAGGTATGTGACATGTCCACTCACCTAATATCAGCCATTCGCCATCTTCAATTGGCTCTAGCAGACACTTGGTGTAGTCCCCAGGGTGGCCCGCATAAACATTGACCACGCGCCTGGTCACGAATGATTAGGCATCCACGAGCAGTTCTCCGTTGCCCTGGCTTGCTGCAGCGCACCAGTATATTTTGTTGACGGTTGGTTAAGCCCAGTCAGCAGGGAAGTCACACTCTTGGCTCTTGCATGCGGTATTTATGCTCTTTTTGATACCTGCGATTCAAGGAGTGCACAGAATCAGCCGTAGTCTTGCTCTAACGGCTAGTCTACGTGGAAATATTTAGCAGCGCCCACACAAAGTATAATCACGCCTTTTTTTCAGTGATGCTTTTCATATTTGAAATGGAAATTGGAATTGGGTTCTGATTTCGGGCTTTCAGTGGCAATTGCGAACACAGTAATGCCAGCAATGGGAGTAAGAGAACTACAAAGCAAGTTGACACTATAATATACAGAGGCATTCCTACGCCCTCCCTCCCCCGTTTCCCCAAACAAAAATATGTATGCTGAGGCGTGTTTGAACCTGACGGTGTGTAGAACTCGCATGTTTGGTTTGTGCTACAAAAAGAAAGGACGATCCATTGGTGGATGCCTCAGGGAATTGGTTAGCATAACCATTGGGAAACTTGACACACGACCCCCTTTGAGAAACGCTAATAATGAACCTTTCACTTTCCTGTTTCGGCTTTCTCTGTTGTTTCTTTTTTCCGCTGTATCTTTTGGATTCGTTACGGCGTCAGTGTTAGCGTTTCCTAAAGTGGGACGTGTGCGACGTTTCCCAGCGGGCATGCTAACGCATTCACTAAGCATCCACCAATGGATCTTCCGTTAATTTTTGAAGCGCAAATCAAGGCATACGGGCTTGGCACACGTGCAAATTCAGACTCTTCCCAGCATTTGCATGCACATTGGCTTACACCTGTTGACGTCGCCTCCATTTTACCTTTGATCTTCACCACACAACTCGTTTTTACGTTGTGCTCTTTCATTTTCTATTTTGTCCACACAAGAACACTGTCAGCTTCTCTCTGTCATGTGGGTACTCATAAAAAAAACAATTTGTGGCTGTGCCAGTGGTAAAGATTTTAGAGCAGTTTAATATAGCAGCATACCGTGGTCATAGCTCTATTTTCAATATATTATGTTCAAAATACATGTTTCAGACACAAACAAATAAATGGAAATAAAAATGTGGAGATTAAATCGACAAGAAAACAGTGATTTCTCAAATATTTAAAACCACTTTATATTTTCATTGAAGAACATATACAATGGAAAACATGTCTGCGTATCCACAGGACAAAATATAAAGACCTAGTGACACTAGACATACAATGCCGGCATACATGGTAGGTTCACCTTGTTCGAAAACTTTCTTACATTGAGCTTTCGCACCTCATGGCAAAGAAGTCTTTTTGCGAATACGTAGGACATTGCTTGAGGCGCCTAAACCTCACTTTTGTCACGTTGACGAGAAGTAAGGGTTGTTTGTTGGTAAAGTTCTGCTGGTTCATAAGAGATGACATTTATTTCTGGAGATATGTCAGACATGTTGGAAGGGGAGTATGGCCGGTTTTTTCTCCCTCTGGTGCTTGGCAATAAAGCGGTGCCTGTTAGTTGTCAGGAACCTCACTGAGAGCTTTTGTCCCAATGTGAAGTCAAGGGAACGCAGGAGGCCTTCCTTTTCCATGTGCTTACTGCAGTGGACCGCCTCACACGGCATAAAAACCATTAAGTGGAGCAAGTTTTTTTCAGTTGCTGAAATGATTATCACTTCTATTATATACATATTCATGTATTCGGCAGCCTTAAAAGTTCCGAACTATTTGTTCTTCAGATATAAGAGGTGCGAATTTCTAGCTGTGAAGAGAATTTTCGTTTAGAGAGCTATGTGACATTCCGTTGTGATACATGCTTGATATAAGTTGAGAAATAAATTGAAAAGAAAATAAAGGTATACAGCAGAAAGTGTAATGGCCGTACTATCAGACATGATATTTGATTTGTTTTCAAAGAAATATAAAGGAAAAAGTATATTGTAGTGTCGAGCGATCATTTTTCAGAATCACTACGATTAAAAAAAACGAAACTCTGCCTTTTGCCACAGAAGCATTGAGTTGCTGTCATTAGCTATATTTGAAGGTTTCACTCTGTATCAGGGTGCACCCTCTTCCGTGCCTGATTTAGATATTCCAAACAGGACTTACTGTAAGGGTGTCTTACAGAAATAAGAGGTGTGGCGCAGACTAGCTGGCGAAAAATCATACTTGAAAAACCTCGAGACAAGAGAAAGGAAGGGACAAACACAGCGAAGTCTGAAAACGCAGCTGGCAGCTGCGTTTTGAGACTTGGTTGTGCTTGTCAGTTCCTTTTCCCTTTTCTCGTTTTTTTTAAGTATGTAAAAAGGGGGCTGCATCTATTCCTCACCTCTCCAACCTGCACCCACTCGAAGTGCCGGATATTGTTTACACGGCCACATGCAGCGAGCTGTAAGGTACTTACCACTGAAGAAGGGAGATTCGCATCTCCCGTCTCCAGCGAAATCAAGGGGCTGTTCCCTGAGCTCCGTGCAGCAGCTTTTCCTGCTCATCTATCCACACCTGTAAGAAGCGATACTGAAATGTTGAATACTGACATATATTTCGTACTTTTCAAACACTGCATTTGAAAGTGAAAATATTTTATATAAAAAGAGGTGTCCTCGTTATCACCTCTTCAACAGCTGGTACCAAATTTGTCGTCTGATAGTTGAAGTATGTCTTCTTGAAGAAGACCTGGATGTTCATCATCCGGAACAGGCGCAGCGTTTTGGTGGTAGAGGCACCCGTAAACAGGACCGCTAACGATTGGTGTAGGCTTCCAGTCCCCCTAAGTTGATGAAGTTATTTATGTTCCAGCGGTTTGTGTGACCAGCTGGATAAGAGGTGTACTCAGAACTGAGTGCACCAACCAATTTGATTTCGAAATATCAAACTACTGATCGTGCATAGACATTATTTTATCACGTGACATGAAGCACACGGATTCAAGGGGCTCTAGTTTTATGCCAACCTACAGGCTGCTTCCCCGGCAAGGGTCCGTTTCCGCAGAATCGTCTTTCATGGTAGGCGGCCTTAGTGTTTATGCGGGCGCCTCTTTCTGCTGCGGAACGGCCTGAACAGCTACGTCGCGTGTGGCCATTCGGCGACCGCAGTGGCAGCAGTACTCGCGAGTCTCACAAGCTACCTCGCAATTGAAGTAGTTAGTCTCCTCACTTGGGTCGTCACCCTGGAAAGCGGAATATCCTTATAAAACTTCTGCTGCGAAAGCGCATGAACGTGTACCATTCACTAAAGAAGGAACGCCACTTACCACAGTTCTTTGGCGCTTCAGCGTTAGGCCTTTCGCTGGGCGGAGGGAGGCTTCGTGGTTGGGGCAGCCGAAGAGAGGGAACTGCACTGGGCTTTAGTTGACATTTCTTCGTCGTCTGCCCAGCATAACAAAGGACGCTTGCGATGCAATGGTTGTCGCGATCGAAATCGAAATGATGGGAACACGCACGTACATGTGCCTTTCCTGGGCCCTCCTTTTCGATTCTTTGACACGACGCACCCCTGAAAGGTTCCTCGCGTGGTAGTTAATGGTAGAGAATATTTGGGTTCACGAACGGGGGACTCCTCTTGGGGCACACCGAAGCACCGCACCCGGTAGACATCGCCTTTGATCTGGGCGGACGATAAGATCGTGCCTTGAGAAGCACGAGGAAACGAAATTTCGGACTCCTCGAAAACCAAAGAAACCTGGGAACGACAGAGAGGGTGGATGCAGAGGGGGAGTGTGTGTGTGTGTGTGGGGGGGGGGGGGGGTTGTTGGCTTCCCGTAGGTGGCGCCACGACAATTTATAAATTTTAAGCTTCAAAAACGTATTTTCACGCATTGATTTTCGCTAAAACGACACGAGTTTTAAAACATAAAATTAAATTTAGCACAAAATTGTACACGTCGCTAACTTTACAAACAACATTGCCTAGAGTACGTCACAACACAGTCTCTGTAGCGCCAAACGCGGCTGAAGATCGTCGAATAATTTCGTTTTTTTCTTGGCGATTACGCCGCGGAACTGCTGGATTCCGGGTGCAGAATTAATGTTTTCGTTTACTTGTGGCACGATAAGCAAGAACAAAAAACACAAACGGCACATTTTTGTTTACCTAAAATCGCTTCACTGCTTCTTTAACGACGAATTTAGTTGCTCCTTCTGTAGTATGTGTATTTATTATGTTGTTCATTGGTACGCGTTTTTTCGCAGGTAGGCCCATGAACCCGAAGACAATTTTGTGCACTTTTGGCTTAGAAATCCTGGAAGACACCGTCGGCCCCGAAGATGGCGTTTGTGACATCATTATTTTCGATTTTTTGTACCTCAAAGGAAGGGGCACGTTTTTGAACCACACTGCCTGGCCCCTGCGCTGGTTTCTAAACTACGTCGGGAACCACACAGGAAGAATAACAGAATTCGGAATTGGAATATATGACAGGTAACCTGCAGTGGAACAGATTGGATTGCCACCATGTTCATATGTGTAGGTCTTGCGAAAGTAATATCTCGATCCTCGGAATTTTTTTCTTAACAAATCACCTTACATATTTATAGAGAAGGGACATTGTACACTCTTCATTTTGTAAACTCGTAGTTTTGCTTTTGAATTGTTTCGTTTGTTTATAAGGCTACTCTGTAACACTCTCTCGTGTACTAACAATAAATAAAATGGCGCCAATCCCGCGACCGTAACAGGAAACACTCTTGTTCCGGCTGCTTAATTTACTCGAGTACTCATCCAATGCCATATATCTTGAAAAAAAGATCTTAACACAACAATAGTTCTTGCTTTTCTGGCATTTTTGTAGGAGCAGTCTGAGAAAAAATCTTTTTTAGGTGATATATTTTGATGGCGGAAATTCCGAAATCATATCTTTGTTTTTGCCCTCGTTTCATTTGAGCGAGAGCTTCCGCAGCCGAGGTTCGTCCGTGAGGGAACGGCTAGCGGCGCAGTAAATACACCCTGATGGTGCGGCTTTTTTTTTTTTCGTGATTGGTCTAGCCGGTGATAGCAAACGCACAAAGAACCCGAGAGCCGTGTCAATGTAATTTTTGCTCTGCGCGATTGCTTCTTTTGGATCGTAGCTACGGCTCTACTCAGGCTTATGGTGCATTCTGTTGGTTGTTTTCCAGCACTCCAGTCCCCTGGATAGAATCTCCCACATCCATCGGCGTCTCCAGATCCGAGCTAGAGGAACAGTGCGGTAGCTGAATGCACGCGCACTTTTACGCGCCGACAGAGCGCCAACACGGACGAGGGTACCGAGGGCGACTGCCGTAACCACTCAACTCCTCTAGAGGAATACACAGCCTGATGCGAAGGGTTTCGCAGTACCATTATTCGTTCATTCAGGACCAGTGCACGTCACACTACCGATGTCACCGCCACATCTCAGCATGCCCGAACGAGACGTGACTGCCTTCAATGCGGACGCGTACTTTCGCTGCAAAAGTGTTCCGTCGACAGCCGAGCAGCTCCTGAACTCACTTCGCCACACAGCGGGTTCGGTGCAGTCTGCAAACGCGGCGATGTCCAACAAGTAGCTTCTCGACCATATTGACTTCTTTCTCTTTTAACCTCACAGCAGAAGTGACTCGTACAGTCTGACAGCGCCATGAGAGGCAGGACGGCACAAACCGGCCATCTCAACGCGCTCTGAAAAAACAGCGTAATATGCATAGAGTGCCAAACTTATAACTGTCAAATGTGCGTAAGCGCTTCAGAAGGCTTCAAAACGCTGGAAATCGACCATTTTAATTCCACTAGTGTTAGACAGAGTGAAGGGGCGTAAAGACGATTTCTGGTTATACCTGAGCGTTTTGCGATAGGTGGTTAACCCATCGTCTGTGGAAAGTCGCAGAACGTATTACCGGCCAGGAGTGTATTATTGAAAGGAGCGGTGCAATCATTATAGGACTTTGTTCAGCTAATATAGGGGACTAATCATTCTTGTAGCGCAGTGGTTGTTGAGGGCGGAAGAGGTTGTGCGACCGACTCTGAGCGCAGCTGAAATAGTTATCTTTATCCAGGTGCCGTCGGACTCGTTACAAACAATAGATTCGTTGTCTTTGTTGGTGGCGACGCTGGACGTAATGACTGCTACAACTACCACCTATAAAATAAAAACTAAAGCATATTCAATCTTTTTTTTACAGTGCGCTAATGTGTTTATAGAACGAAAAATCGAAGTTTATAGTATGCGCAGCTGTCGAGTCGTCTTTCCAGTGATATATCAGGGTTTCACATTGGGATTTGTGTGCAGAAGTCCCAGCGCTAATTCCTTCACTGTAGAGCTTTCAAGATATTAGCACAGCCGAAGGTCGCTGCGAGCGATCGAGAAAAAAGACAATTGGGATCGAGAGTGGAGTGCACAATGCTTACCTCCGTTAGACAGCGAGACGCAAACGTGTGTATACACTTTATGACGCTACTCCCTGTTGTTTTTTTTCATGTGGCTGCAGATCGATAGATAATGCGTTTTACCACGACTACCGTTTCCTGAGTTATTTTCCGTGAGAAAATCATCATGAACCAGCGTAATAGACTAGCGGCACGTTACACGACGTTACACGAAGTTAAGGTTATAGAAGAAGCATGCAAAGCCAATGTAAAAGCCTCATAAGAAACATGTCCCCCCGGGATTTAAACCTGGGTCGGTGTTGTGGCAGTCGGATAATAACACATCCTCGTGGCTCTGACGTCACTTAGCTGCCGTGGCGCGGTTGTGTACTCGGCCTATGCGCAGGCGTATCACTTCACGCGGATCCGCTTCCTGAGAACGCGCTACGCCCACACCTGGTGTGGGAAATGCGCACTCGTTTGTAAACAGCGCTTAAGGTATCAGCTCTTCATGTATACTCCAATTTTGACGGTGTGAAGGAAATCCGATGAATGCTCGCTTTCCTCACGTACTGCTTAACCACAAGTCACAATATTTGCCTGTGCACGCGCAATTCCGACACTGTGCGTGGGCAAAAATGGATTATTTTTCAACAATTTCCTGGTTTATTGAGAAGCAGATCCAACTGTCCCGCCTCTAGTAGATAAATTGAAAGCTACATCGATGGAGACAACAACCAGGTAGATTATTTGTTTATGCTTTGACGCTGCGCTCGGCACATGAAGCCGAACGTTGGGTCAGTGTTCGTCTGGGACCCGTGTTCAATCAGTGGAGACAAACGCGGACGCAGCACGTGCAATTGTTTACATCATCCTTTTCGACTGAGCGCGGGAAACGAATTGAGGAGTCGTGCCTAGTCGGCCCCGGATTTTGCCCCGCGCTCAATCGGGAAGGATCAGGTACGAAGTGTTTGTAAACACAGAGCTCTGAGGAATACAAGCTGGGCATGGCGCATTTTATAGTTGGTGCTCGTAGCCATAAAGCTGCGCAGCACCGCTGCTATGGAAGAACTACGCTCCCGTAAAAGCGTGCCGGAGAAAATGTTGTAATGTCATATCATGTGGTCGCCGTCCACATTGACGTAACTCATCGCACAAGATATATCTAAGGTAGTACCCGTGCGGCGCGCTCTTCGCTAGATCTTGCAAGAGTTCCTGTACATACCTATCTGCGGTAGCAGAGATGCGCATTCAGCCTCCATTTGAGGCCGTAGCACCCGCTTCACCGCATGGCTCTGAATGTTTTGCTCGTCACGCGACAAAATTAGGCGAATAGCGGTGAAACGAGCGGCGCCACCCATGTAAAATACACTCTAGAAAAAAAGGTATATTCTTACACCCTTCTCATATATACGACACCCCAAAACTTGAGATGGATGTAGAGCTCACTGACGGTATACCGACGCTACTAAATTTCACGAGCCGCTTGATAGACGAGTTGTACAACTCATTAAAATAGTTAATGTAAGTGTGACGGACTGCAAAAAAGTTATCGGGGTTTTCTAGGCTGAACTGGAAAACCGATGTTTTTTTCCTGTAGACATTGATACTTACTTTAGCTGTTTAATATGTTATATCGCACCGTCATTAAACCTCTCGCAAAAGTTGGGGCAGTCAATTCTACCTCACCGTGCTGTACGTCAACTGAAGTTTTGGGGTGTAGGATATGTGACAAGGAATGTAACGGCTACACCCCTTTTTAGAGTGTAGGAAAGGAGGAGAAGGACCAAGAAGCAGGGGAACATGAGCCGGGGAAAGTGCACCGGGTCGGCTAAGCGGCCGTAACGGTGGCTTTCTGCGAATAGTGGCGTGGCGGCTCGGCCAAAACGAATGTTCAACTCTGCTCACCATTCGGTGTAGTATACCGACGAACTCTAGGTCTCGCTGTGATCCACATACCTGGTGAACAGTGTAGTCTGTGCTGTTGTCTTGCGCGCCTATGCCAAGTGCATCACACATTCAGTGCTTCCGAGTCTTTTCTTTCTGTGATTACGCAGCGGAATCGCAATATATCGGGGGAAGCTTGTGCGTTTTCTATCACTTGCGCCAAGGCAAACATTATTAAAAATAGAAGCTGCAAATTGTTTGAGGTAATATTCTAGCACCGCTTTGTTAAGAGAATAATTTTGAGGTGCTGCAGAACCGATAAAATTTGGGTTAAAAAAGCAGTAAAAAAATACAAGCTTGGAATAAAAAAAAATTAGAAATTACTTTTAGGTATTGTTAAGCCTGAGTGGGCTGATGAAATCGACTATGGTCCCCGAAAGGTTGCGAGGCACAGTGCCTTGAGCATTTTTTTTTGACGCCCCTCGCTCCATGATTGGTCCTTCGGGTTCTGTATCGCCTCATGCTGCAATCCGAATGGCTGAAGAGGGATAATAAGTTGCCCGGGGCTCGCCATGCCCTGCCTTTCTTAATGAAAAACTGATATAGATATATATATATATATATATATATATATATATATATATATATATATATATATATATATATGAAACGTCGAATAATAAATCGTCCGTTGTTGCTGTTTTCATCAAAGATTTTGCTTTTCTTCTCATATATGTATATATATATTTTTTATTTATTTAATAATTTATTATTTGAAACGATAAAAAACCATGCCTGGACTTTACCCTCAAAATGCGAAGCGTAAAAAATCAGCATTTGTAAAGTTAAAAAAAATTCCAAAAGCCTAATTTGAAGTTTCTGCGCAATACGCGCCAGTGCAGTGACGTCACAGATTGAGTAGTCCTGTTACTCCAGTTTCTCTCGCGCCTCCGTCGAACCGTCCCGACGAGAATTGTCGTGCTCTTTGGCGTACCCCGATCTACAGTGCTTCTAGGGGCATGCCGCCTATTGCTGTGAGCACACGACGCGTCATTTTTGCGCTTGAGAAATTCTTTTAAAGCCCTTTCAGCGATCTCATTTTTTAAGCTTTGTAAGGTCGAAGAAGACATGCAGTGGACTTTTGTGAGGGACGCGACTGACCATGTGGCGCAAGTGATGCGTTAAAAGATTGCCCCGGCGGAGTCGTAACCGAAACTACGGTGCACAGGCACCAAACCCAGTTGTCTCGACCGTTTGACGTTTCCTTTTCAAAGTCTGAGATGTCATCTTGTACCAAAAAGTTAGCTTCGTCTGATTCCCCGACTGTCTTCACTGATATGTGTGCCAAGAGCCGCAATGTTTTCCGACTGAGGATAAAGAACCAGGAGGCGACATAATCTTCCTACACCGATTTTCGATATTTCAAATGGGGGAGGGGCGTAGCGCGTTCGCAGTTGCATTAAAAATCATGTTTTGCAAATTTCGCTATTGAATATTATACAAAACTCACCTTCTAAATTTCATAATCGATTCCTTCACAAATATAAAGAAATAGGGTGTGAGAAGAGAGATAGAAAAAACCTAAGATTATTAGGCGTGCTCATGCGGGCGTGAAATTGGTGTTTCCCTGCGTTGTGGCATTTTTTGCGTGTCTATGACTACAACTTGCATCGTTCTAAACAAACAAAAAATACGACCGTTGGGGTGTTAGTGCCCCTTAAGCTGTCAGTGAGAAATCGTCGGAACATGACTCTCTTTTCCCGTAGAGAAGTAAGGGAAGCGACGCACGCCCTCTACTCAAGGAGGGCTCAAAAGGCGGTTCAGGACTTCTGGAGAAATAAACTCCGACATTATGCAGTGCTAAAAGTTCCCGTGGACGATGCCCTTCTCAAAACAAGGATTCATGCCCAAAACTATATAAATCTGTTCAAGGTATCTACCTCCTCATCTACTCAATGAAACACAAAGCGATCCATTAACGTAACCATTACGTCATCCTAAGTGGATCTCCGACCTGCCCAAGTAGAAAACATGCTGAATCATGAAGAGAGCCGCCGCAAGGCGGCACACGCGTCCGTCTTGGTGTCACACCGTGCTAGCGTCGTGCTCTTTTTGAGACGCTGCAAGGAGAACTGTCGACGATGCTGTCGCAAGGTAGAGGGCACCGCGTAGCTCCACTTGTGATGACGTTTTGAGGGGAAAGTCGCAGTCTTTGCATTTCATATTGTAGTGCACTAATCTATATAAATCGCCCCTGTCCAAGTCATAATTGTTTGAGGTATAATGTTCTGTAATGCAGAAATAAAAATGAAATGCTTTGACGGCTTGAAATTTTTCTTAGGGAGTTCTAGAAATACTGTAGACAATAGCTGCGCGCGGTCATTTTAGATAGAACGCTTGCGTGAGTGAAGATTAAGGTAATGAGCTTTATAGTAGCGTTTTACGCCGAAATCTAGAACCAAAATACCTCCCACCATAGAGTTATTACAATAAACGCTACAGGTTCAGCTGGCGCTAGTGTGCTGTTGCATTTTGAAGCAGACAGCAAGCAGTCTAAATTTGACTTCCGGTAATGTATTCCTATGGGAAAAAGCAAGTGCATTTTCTCTCTGCGCTCGATTATAAGAGCAAATATCACGAATAATTTGTACGTACTAGGCACATTGGAACATTTCTCAGTCACGCAAACGAAATAACTGGTCAGTTACGGCGTTTTCTTTCAAATTCATCGCATTAAAAACAGTGCTAAAACGGCTTCGTACGTATATTTTTGTGCAGTGTCGGACACTGTTAGCGCGAACACGGCGTCGACGCTTTCCAACATGGGGGATATACGTGCCAAACGAACGAAGGACATGTAGAAAACCGTGAGAGACGGCAAGAATTACGCAGTAACACTGGATAAGTAACTCCTTGTGCTTGCAGACGATCAAAATAAATTGAAAGTCACGTAATATAGTCAGATTTGCAATAAATAAGTACTGCGAAGATGCTTGTTCTGGGTTCAAATGGTTCAAAGCATCACCCGCACGCTCCAAATCTTTGCAAATAAGGGGAGCCAGAGAGCAGGTGCCCGATAAAAACTGCCCGACATGGGAAATAATAAAAAGACATACCTTTCGTAGCTCACGTGCTTTATTTTTTGCGTTCGAATGTTTCTTTAACCGATCGTAAAGATGCGCACGACGGAGTCATTTTCATCCAATGACAGGACGGGCATATTAGCAATATATATATAAGCACCACCGAAATGCTAGCGAACCTGAACACACACTACATTCCTTTCGATCGTTAGTTTGCTTAGAAACGTCGCTCGTTTTCACATACCTTCCTGGAAACAGGGGTTTGGGCCTGAAATAGAGCGAAGTTTAACATCGCTCAGTGGTAAAGAAAAATGCTGTAACTAAAGCAATTACACTTTCACAATACCAATAAAGGTACATACTATCCGTTACAATCGATATGACAAAATTTATTCATGTTATTTTCCGGCGAAGAGACAAAATTCGCGCGCGTTTTCCCATAGGAATACACAGGGAGGCTGGAAATGTAGACTCCATGCTGTCTGCTTCAATTTGCAACCGAAGTCCCGTAGACACTAGCGCCAGCTGAGCCTCTAGCGTTTATTGTAATAACTCTATGCCTCCCACTTGCAATATCGCTAAGGTACAGCGAAACATTTACTCCAGGAACATAATACGGTAATTGTTCCACACGAAGTTCTGCAAAACACAAAGGTCAGCAACCATTTTATAATTCTCAGTTGCAGTTGAGATTTATTTAGGTATTTGAGAATACGGCGCGAGTGGTCGACCGGCCGTGTCCATCTCTGACCGGTCCTGTCTGCGGTAATGTTTCATGTCAAGTAACGCTGTGACGTCACGTGACCAGTCCATAGCCTCCTCTATACTGACAATGCCTGGCAGATCGCCAAGAGAGGTGGCCGCCGAAAGTGAAAAGGTAGAAGGGCAGACAACGAGCCATGTAACGGGCAACCCGCTAGGGCGATAGGGCGAAACACAGTATCCTTTTTTTTTCCTGTTGGCGAGAGTAAATGGAATGCCACCCCTTCCCTGTTCCTCCGTTTCGGTTTCGTCTGTTTCGTCTGCTCTCAAAGTTGTGCGGCAAACTGCCGGGGTTGATTCATTACGGATTACAGATATTGATACACGGGAACAGCGTCGAACGGTCAGTACACCCTTCTTGGAGTTTTCGGCGATCCATGCGCCATAGGGCACAGGACGACGAGGTTGAGCACGCTCGCGACACAGCCACCGCCAAAGGCCTCGGCGGCCGCAATCGCCGCAGCTTCGGCATCAGCAGCCAGTCGCATCGGTTTCTCCCGAGCAAACAAGTCTGTTTCGGCTCCTCGCCGCTCAAAAGCTGTGCGCTGACTACCAGATTCCCCGAGAAGTGCTCTGTGCTGCCAGATCCTCGCGCTCTAAATCTGCGACCGGGCGCTCTATGGCTCAGTCGTCGAAATGCCAGGCTTTGTGAGTATAGAGGAGGCTACGCCAAGTAGCGTAATATCAATGTGTCACATGATATTCTGTGACATGGCATAATGAAGAGTTTAAAAGGTCCTTCGACAAATCCAATAACGATATATATGATGCATGCCCAAAGGCAGCGGCGATGTATCTTGGGATTTTCCTTGGGTACAACGGCTTATTCGGTCCTAGGTTTCTTCCACAAAGGGAGTCTTCCTGAGCTTAGGGTCTCGCTTGTCAAGCATGTCTTCTGAGGTGTGTGCTGTACTGGTATAGAGTGCTGTTGCCCGCACGTCCAGCGAAAATGTCACAAATGGCAATTAAAGAGGCGGCAAATAACAAAAGGGACTAAACGTTTAATGTGGCAAACTTGTGCCAAAAGAGCAACAAAAGAAATAACGGAAAGTAGCAGGACAGCGTCGCCGTCGTCCAACGTTGGCGTGTACGCAGCGCCAAGCGCTGGGAAAAACCGAGTCCGAAGGCGCGGCGGCGCTTATTTTCGAGCATTAGCTGAGAGCCTAGAATATTGTATTTAGTTCTTTCTGAAACTATACATTCTGAACATGAACAACCTACACGTCCCTCGAACGTTCGAGAATCTTCTGTTTGCATAAAAAAAGAAAAATGGCAAGCGATGGCGGGATGCAAACACCGGACACTTTCGCGGGAGCAGAAGAGCGCTGCCTACTTGGCTAGCTGCGTCGGTGACAATTTCATAATATGTTTTTTACTGCGAAGGCATTAAACATACCATGGACCGGAGCCAACGGCGCCTTTAACCCCCAAACAATCCGGAAAAAATATCCATTCTTCCATTGGCTGAGCAAAACGGCTCCTAGAGAGCCGTTTGTGGCCGCTTCACGATAGCAGGCGCTCGGCCAGCGCTCTCGTGTAAGGTGTTGCCGGAAAAGGGGGGGAGGGGGACGGTTTGCCGCCGCTTTACGAGAACGCGCGCTCGGCCGCCAGCCGCAATTTCGGCAGTAGCGAAACGTGGCCGTCCCCGCCACTACACCGCAGACGAACTAAGGGAGCAGAAGAACGACATCCACGGTTCCGCATTCACAACAGATACGAAGTGCTTAGGTGTCTTCGGAACTTTGTTTAAGCAAGCCTCGTATGTTGCGTCCGCTTGCAAGGCGGACACTAGGCCGGGGACACTGCGGACATAAATAAGATTTAACGTACTTGTGGAGAGAGTTCAGGAGAGATTGTACAATTATGCTCTCATTCAGAGAACATGCTATCCTGAAGTAAAAAAATTACACCATCTTCCCAAGGGGAACCATGTTGTGATGCGGAGCATCGTGTTGGTTCCGAGGAAAGAGTCAGTTTCGTGCTGACGTCGAGAGATGGCGCCACCGACTGCCCTAGCGTAACCCCCTACGCGAGCCTTCGTCGCGGCTCGCGGCAGAGAAACTTGGAAAGCTCGCCGGTCGCCGTTTATTTTTTTTCACACATGAAGGAAAGGAGACTAGAGGAGGAGAGTTGCGCGTGCGCGCGCGGTGTGAGTATACTTCGTCTCACCCTAGCATGGACTAACAGCGAAGGCTGCGCTAGCGCGAGCGGTCAGCCTTGACTGCCTTGACTAGAGCCCTTGCTGCACGAGCGCTCGTGCAGCCGCCGCGGCTTCATTCAAAGCGCCTAGCTCACGCTTTTAGCACGCGCGGCTAACAATAGTCCATACTAAGGTGAGACGAAGTATAGAAGCGAACGCACGCGCAGTGCACGCAGCTGGTAGAGAGAGAGAGCGGAGAGAGTAACGCGCAGCTGTTGGAGAGAGGGAAGGAGGCGAGTTGCGCATGCGTAGTGCGAGTGCGGACTACAAGGCCGCGGGACATAGACCCGAGCAAGAGATGGTCAGCATCTAAAAGAGATTAGCCAATTTTTACAGCAGACTACAAGAGGAATAAGACGTGCTACGAGAAACAAGAGCGGAATATTGCGCTCTCCGATTGTGTTAGGAGTCTACTTGTTTTGGTAAGATAAGACAATATTTTAAAAAATTAAAATAAACCGTGTCTTTTTGTTTAGAGTGAGAAGCATATATTTCGATTAATATTTAAGGTATCTAGGAGTTTCTTGAAATCAAGGAAGCTTATTTAGTCAAAATATTTATCTCGTCATTTTTTAAAACCACCATTCTTTCTACTAAAATCGAACCTTTGCTATACGGGCATGTGTGGTTTGTGACCCAAAATTTACGGAAAGTATCCACTCACGTTTTATGTTACCATGTTTCCGTAGAAGCTGCGAGAAGTTCAAGAAATCACCAGAGCTGACAAGTTTGAAGAGCCAGGATATCTTATCCTTGGGATTGGACTCTATGCTCCTCGAAATGGAGAGGCTCATAAACACCTGAAGTACATTCTTCAGTAAGCCCTTATTTTGTGGTCTATATAAATGTTCACACCCAATTATTGCCGAAGAGGTGGATAAGTTTTTTATGATGTCTAATGAGCAACTCAAAAGTACTAAGAATAATCTCCAGTCGAATGAGGTGAGGCCAGAAATACGTTTATTCGAGAGCTTTATTGTTGCATAGAGGAAAAACCGCAAGAGCTCTGCGTTTGCATTAGCGATTCGTGCATTACGCATACGCATGCGCGTCGCCGCCAGACGCCAAACAAAAAACGCAGTTCGAACTCCGCGCAAGCGTAGTGTGAAACGGGCTACGCTAACGCAAACTCACAGTGCTTGCGTTTGCTGGTATGTACTTTCAATGGCCTTAATCAAGCAGTCGAGCTGCGGCTCGGCTTCCAAGTACGACTCCGCCTAAAAGAGGACACCTAATCTGGACGACTGGAGGTACGCACTAAACAACATTACATCCTTAAGGGTGTAAATGGCTTGTCCACTAACACCCGTATTGGAGTAGCTAAATGCCCTGAGAAAGGGCGTTATTACTAATACCCTTAATAAAAGCGTTATTCCTAAAGCCTTCAAATTAAGGTGTGATTCCACAGTACACCTCTTTATTAGGCTGTTCTGACAGCAGTAGGCACTCTAAATTGTGTGTATCACACACAAAAAAATGAATGCAATTGAGTCGAAACATGTTTGGTTCACTGTTTATTTTTCGATCAAGGTTCTAGCAGGTTGGACCAAATGGACCGATCTCATTAAGCGTTTTGCGCATGCATGACGCCACCAATAACTTTTGTTCACAAGAGGCCTGACGACCGTGCCAGCGAGGGCTCCTGCCCTCTCGTGCTCCACACGCGCAGAGCGACAGCCGGATTTTCACTCGTGCAGAAAGACCGTAAAGCGCGAAACACATGCCAGTCAAAACTGTCCGATCCGGCGTGCGAACTGTCGGAAAAATGGCTGCTCCGAATCGCCGCACAAGACGGTTCGAGAGACATGGCTTTCGACGCGTCGTGGCGACGCTCCGTTCAGCTCCGCCCAGTTTCGGGTACCCCTCTGCCGAATGGATGGATGGATGCTAATAGCTGTATCTATAACGGGCGGTAGCTCGCGCCACCCAGCCTAGAAAACTAAAATACTCCCCTCGCCCTTCTTGGTTTTTCGGACTTTAAAACGAACGCAATATTTTTATTACATTCCATTAAAGTGTAAACCATGTTGAATTAACCTGAGACTGGGGTAGAGAAGAAACATCAAAATGTAGAAGGACTGTCCCTTCTACGTTTTGATGGTTCTTCTCTACCCCAGTCTCAGGCTAATTCAACATGGTTAATATTCGGCAGTTCGCTTGTACCCTTACAATTTTTTTCTATTAAAGCGCGCGTGTGTAAATATTTTTCGTGAGGTTACTTTTCTGCTCAACATGACTTAATCGCTATGGACCGCAGCGGACCCTAGGAGCCATCCTAGCGAAGCGAGCAATGCGTACAAATCACGTGACTACGCACACCGCGCATTGCTGCGTCTCTCCCCAAGTTCACGTGACACTCACGCGACAATGGAATGGCTCGTAGCGTCCGCTGCTGTCCATCGTAAGGTGAAACGGAGTAAGATTGGGTTTCGACGGCCTCGACGGGTCCCAGAAGGCCGGCCTGCTATGGCGCGCGAAATCAGCAGCTTGTTTTGTGCGCGCGGGAAAACTCGATGGCGTCCATCTCCTTCACAACGACGACTCGCGTCGCGTGACGCACCGCTCACCGCCACATGTGTGTGTGTGTGTAGGCGTTGTAAAAGAGGGGAGATCCGCTTCCCCGAACCACGAAGCGCCTCCTCGCCCGATCGGCCATCAAGTCACGTGACAACATGACCTTCGCGCGATCCGTGCTGCCATTGGCTGCGGCCGTCCGAAAATCGGACAACGGTGCGGCGATATCTGGCAAGCTGGTCGCACACCGGCGCCGGACAGAGCCCCGTTCGGCGCTCCAGTGCGACGAAAACCCTCGCCTCCGAACGTCGTTCCGGCGGTTCGCACGCCGGATCGGACAGTTTTCACGCCCATGTGTCTCGCGCTTAATTCCCTCGATGCATGGCGACAGAGGGAGGGTAGTCAAACTCAATTGTGAGATCGCTCTATTCACTGTAGACGATTGCAATCAAGTTATCTGACCGCCGCCATGGCTCTGATTGTGCGGGCTATTGCGTGCTATAAAATGATCGCCAAAGGGCAGAGCTCCGATCACGCCCACGCTGCAGATGCTTGCACGCATGGGGCACTAGTGAGGCGCTATGCTTTCTTGCGTCCCTAGACCCTTTTTATTACAATGAACGACAGGTTGTGCTCTAGTCTTTGATGTCCCGGAAAACTTCCGCTGCATAAAAACAAATGAAAAACACGAACTTAACATATAGCACCGCTGCTTGAGATGTCAATAGAACGTTTAACAACCAATTCTCATGATGAACGCCAAAAGAAAGAAGAAGCTCGAGATCTGTTCGTTTTTTCAATATTCTTGTTAACCAACTTGCCTTCTAGAGAACCTTAGAGGGGCCATGAAACGATTTTTCTACTGTCGCTAAAGGCTAACCAGAATCACTCCTTCCATTAATATAAAATAAAATTATTTTTTTCTTTCCAAGTAATGGCAGTCGGCAAATAAATTCGAGAAATGCGAAAATTGCTCATTCCTTTAACACTGAGCCAAAACAAGAGGCCACTTGGTGTGGCGCCAATCTCATGCCACCAACGCTGATCATAGTCAGCGTTGGTGGCAATCCGCGTTACAAGTAACGGCGTTATCAGGAATGTGTTATTTGTTTTAGTAACGTAGTAAAGTACTCGTTGCTTTCCAAAACAGAAAGTGTTAAAGTATTTACGTTACTTATTGCAAGTAACTTGTATTGTAGTTACGTTATTCATTGTTCCAAATACATTACAAAAATTACACTTAACAGTTGTTCGTGTTCTTAGGCGCCAAGCCCTGTGTACTTCTCAGTTTTTGAGCTTTTCTTTCCGTTTTATCTCGTGAGTATTTAGGAGAAACCTTAATAAATATAAAGTAATTATGTTCAGTTTCTGAATGAACATAGCACTTCTTGAAATATGGCGCTTATGTACCGTAAAAAAAAACGTATTTGTTTATATTATAAAAATTAACTCAAAAGTAATGTGCATTACTTTTTACAGGTAACAGTAACATATTTATTTTTATTTTGAGGTAACGTCGGTCGGTGATGTGTCTCTTTTATTTTGAAGTAAAAGTAATGTGTTCTTTTACTTTTTTTTTTGGCAAAGCCTACAGCGCTAATCATAGCAACGCGCTAGGGTTCGGCAAAGTAGAAAACGCGTGATGAGCTCTAGACATTGTTAGAGTTCTGTTATTCTCATCACCATAGTTGTTGGACGCGAGCCACTACCCTAGTGCTCGCCAAAGCATTAATTGTTACGACCTAAAGACGAGTGCTCGCGCAGTTGTCGTGTCCATTTAAAGTGCCGCGCTCAACTGTCGCCAGGAGGATGGATTCCATCCCACAATTACGCCATCAAGCTTTGCGAAGGCAAGAAAAAAATAAATAGTTCCCTTTTACCTTCGCAATATTACCACGACCACGATATTTCTGAATCAGTAGCGGTCCGTGCAAGTATACTTGGGTAAGTTTAGGACCAGTAAGCCTCTGTAAATTCATAAGCATTCCAAGCTGACATCGTTTCACGACGCCTTTAAATTGTACCGAAGCCCTAGTTAAATCTCCAACTTTGCTTTCCATGCAGCATGTATGCTTTGTTGCACTGTTGACGTAAGCAAACTCAACAGGCTTGCAAAGACGGAACGACCGGGAGTCGCTTAGGACGCAAGCGGCAGTTCATGGCTGTATAAAGTAATATGGTCCATTCAGATGGAAGGAGGACTACTATGAGAAGCATGCTTGCAGTGTAATTTTCAAATAAAAGAGTGATATTACGTAATCCGTGATATATGCATAATTCGATTCGGGCAGCACAGATTCCCACAAACACAATGTAGAGAACGAAGGCTGTTGCTCACATTCATCGAAAGTCTCGCGGTCGGCTATGAGCAGCTTTTTGTCGAAGCGCGTCCAACAAACACCGCACATAATTTCCATGAACTCCGACGATGAAAACGGCCATTACCGAAAAGTTGGAATAGGTGTATTCCTGTCGTTCTCGACAAAAACCCATGGACTCGACTACAACGCACGAAAAGCAAGAGGACACTGAAGAGTGCTTTTCACAAAGAGGACGTACTTCGCCTCTTACACATCGCCATAACTTGGCAAACGGCGAAGTCTATGACCCCAGTGAGCCCATCAGCGCGTCAAAGGAAGTCACGTGACAAATTTTCGACTTAGGGTGTTTGTTCCATGGAGAGCGTTCACGTGTTTCTCTCCACCCCACTGTTTCGCTAGAAGCACCTTTCTAGTTCGCTCACAGCCACACGTAGACAGAGAAGAAAGTGGGAGGCTTATCAGAATACTAGGTCAAAGGGAGATGGACAATGCAGCTAATCTCCCTCTGCTGCTTTGTACATGCCTCCTGCGCTGTCCAGGGGGCGCCGCGAAAAAGGGACTTGTCAGGACTTGCTTTTCGTGGTACAAAATTGAGCATCTAAAACTGCCACTCAAGTGGTAGCGTCTCTGCTCTGAAGAGGAACGCGAGTTCACAAAATAAATACAAAACACATACCAAAAATTTGAACGCCATCGAAGCAAATGGGAATGCTAAGAAGCTAAGAGCATGAGACAAAAAAAACGCAGTTTCACGCGTTCCAAAAAAAGAAAAGGCTTCGGGACGCTAGATATTTTGTTGCCACCAAGCAGATATGAAAATGGCATACCCGAGCGGGGGTGTCTTTATTCCGGCTCTTTCGAATGCCTTGTTGCCTTGTTTCTTCAGAACCACACAGAAAGATAAAATCTCAGCGAAGGAGCTATAAGTAGCGCGAGGAGCAGTGAGGTGAATTTGTGCTACCCGTAATAAGGACGGCACAGTTTATTCAGAGCTTCAGTGTAGAAAGTCCTTCTCGGACTAAAAGTAAGCAGATTCCGTTCTGCTTAATATTGTTTTTGCTTTTTTAACCGTTGGTACTGAGGTTGTCAATAAACAGAAATACATCCCCGGCATATCCGATTCACAAAGGACACTCAGCCAAAAGTGGCGTCGTGTATGGTATTTCAGTCAGGATGGCGTCCGCACGACCCAACTCATTCTTCAAAAATATTGACTGGACCAAAATAGTATCCGCATAATCTTTCCAATTTGAGGCCAATACCGGCGCAATACTGTGTGCTGCCTGGGCTTTGTGTATAGCCGCGGGCGCAGCTGACGAATTAGGCAGCGCCCTTGCGGCATTGATGGTTATTGCTTTTGCCTTCCACGCAAAAAGCAAGGGTTCGATGCCTGGCCGTGGGTACGCATTTTTGTTGACTCCGTAATGTGATATACTGGTACATTTGATAACCGTGTTGCTGATTTGACCTAGAATGTTCTACGCACCGAAACTTCTACACCGATTGTTCTAGAAGCTGACGCGTGTACAAATGGGGCTGTTGTTTATAAAGTTTCACTTGTTCCTCGGTCGACTGTCTCGTATACCAGAAATCACATGAGCCGGGGTGGGGGACAACAGCGTTTGGAAACTCGACACAGGGGAAGATGAGCTTTTCGGAGAGTATTCTCCACGTGGTGGGCGTGATATTCTTTGTCTCCAGAGGAGAGAAACTGGGGAATTTCTGGGTGGCCGGGGTGTGGCTCGGGTCTTTTTGTGTTGGGTCCTCGAAATGGAAGACGCGGCTAACGCGTCTTCTGCTCGAAGTTATCTTTATAGCAATGTCACTTTCAGTGTGTGCGTTTAATAAACAGTTGTTCAGTTTAGATGGTTCAATCTGGTTCTAACGGGGGCTCAGCGTGACAAGCCGCAGTCCGTCTCGCCCCAGCGTTCGATCATGCGGTTACGCCGACTTCGGCGCCAGCGTCGCTCCGTTCTTATCTTTTGTCCCACTTTTATTTTATTTTTTTGTGGGGAAAAGGGGGGGGGGCACAATGTCGCCTTATCAAACTTTTCAGTTTCCTCAGTTATTCATTGTTTCGTCACCTCGCCATTCGTGACATTTTGGTGGAGGTGCTGGGTGACTCATGTCCCTGCACCATACGCCTTCGAGGACCCGCAGTGCGTCCGACACCAAGCAAACGAAGACCCAACACAGTCAGTAATGCGAACCGATTAAGTCGCCGCACTCAAGGCCTACACCCGAAATTCGGCGTTCCGCCAACCAAAAACAAGCAGCCAATAAGGCCGACGATGGACCATAAGTTGTTGCCGCCACCGTCGTTTACCTGCCCACCGCACCTCGGACGGCTGGTCCGTTCTACGGCGAACCATTCGAAGACGCCGAAGAATGGGTATATCAGGGTCGCAAAACTCGTGGAACAAAACATTCTTTGCCTTTTGACGTAGCCGGGGGAGTGACCAAAAGAACGCCGCAAAGCTTCCTCCTCTCCCTGCGGGCGCTCAAATTCGCAACTTTTGACAAAAAATCCCCCGCGATCCCTAGGAGGTTCACGAGAGCACGAGAGCACGAGACAGCGAAGGGAGTCGAGCGTTCACGCCACTCACTGTGGGTTGTGTTTGGGCTCTCTAGTGCCGTTAGGCCGAAATTCGATCCCGTCATGCCTCGCTGAGACGAGAGGCAGAGCAGACGACTGGGAGTTCGTCTGCTACGATGAGGCATTTGCACACCAGAAACGAAAAGAAAAGTAGATTTTCTGCTCGAAATCGCGTCCCGCGGGTCACAAACTCAAACGCGAGCTTCAATTGTAAGCGTCTGATAATTCACAAAGGGAGGAATCGACGACCCGTGCTTTATTTGCAAAATTTGAGTCGCTATGTTGCTGTACAGACGCTGAAACCTACCAGTGTGTAATGAAAGGATCAGGACAAACACAGAGGCCGCGAGATCTCACATCATCCGTGTGCGGGTGAAAAGTCGAACATTTGTCGACAAAGCTCCCACAGCAGAAACCTGCGACGAATTCACTCAGCGTCCGGGAAAGCTAAATATGAAGACGTTGCCCCAGGCTTGAGCAAAGTCATATTTTAACGATAGCTATCTTTCCCCGTCCTATTTTGTTTGACAAAGCTCTCGTTCTCAACGCCCTCACCAGGGAAATAATAAGTCTTACGAAACGTATTGCTAGATATTCCAACGAACAAGATTTAGGCTGCATCTTTTGAGTGGTTCACTCGTATTACCATGCTTAAAACGAAGCAAGCTCTTTCGCGTACAGTGCCATCAATTGTCTCAAGTGTACGCTGTTTTGTAGCCAGCTGGTTTCGGAAACTTACGCAGTCTGTAGGTATCTCTGACAGCCGAGTTGCTTAAGTGGAAGTCATCGCAATAGTAAGTTCTACGTTGCAGCTAGCGACGTTTATAGATAAACGATGGCAGCGACTGCACTCTCGCATTCCCACCCATCACGTCGAACAAAAAGGCGCTACTTTCGGTTTGAGTTCGGTACTTTTCTACAACATTTATCGCGACAGCATCATTCCGCACTATTTGCATTCGGCAAGCTCTTCCGGGCCCGTTTCTCCGCGCAGCACTCCACGGGTCCAATGCATTAGAACTCTCACAGTGCAAGTCTGGATCGCGGATCGGGAGACCGTCACTGGCGTCACCGGCCGTCAATGCTTGACAACAGGCAATACACGAAACTCTAAGGAAGAAACACGAAAAAGTAGGAAGCTTGTACACGGTGCTCCAGGGCGAGTATTTTATAACGTGTTACGATCATTACATCGGATGCTTGGAGATTAAAAAGACATTCGTCAAGCGTTTGAACATCGATGTTTAAAAAAATCGGCCGGAGCATTACCGACTTTACCGACGTCGCTTGCTTCGGTTGCTAAATAAATGACACGTTCAGCGACTGAACGACACGCTACGAGTTTTAGTTTGTCACGGAAGCCCTCACAGCAGTTCAAAAGAAAAAGCTTTCACCAGAAGTACTATGTACACGCGATTAAAACGATGCGAATGTCCCCAGTGAAGGCCTTCAGACTTATTGTTTGCTGAACTTTGATGACTCCGAGATCACGTATGACTCCACAATAACTCTCGGTAACCCTTGTCTCATTGAACACATCACAGTTAACGCCCAACAAAGTCGCCCTCGACCCTCAACCACAAAACATTTATTTATAAAAAGAGTGTTATTCTAACTCGTTAAATAATCTTGCCCACAATATTAACTGTTATTTTCGAAAAACACGATCGAAGTTTCATGGTCGAGAACAACCTACCAACGTAATAAAATTGAGTTTTCCCGATTCACCTATAGCATGCATTAGCTCGTGTCAAGCGATGACTGCCGGTGGTGCCGCTTCATCCCAGCAATACAGGCCTCTATCCGCAATCCAGGCTACTGATAGATCAGTGGTGCCAGTCTTATTAGACATAAATCGTTTATTTCCAGCAGTACGCCCATACCTTCTAGATATCGGGACGAGGCGGAAAACCGTACATCCGGCCAGTATTGGAGCCGGTTTTCGGCCGAAATTGCCTCGAGACTGGCCTAGTAGCGACGTGCTGTTACGGCGACTCTTTTGTGTAATTTATTTGTTCAGTCATTTTATTGGGTCCCGGGCCACTGTGTACACCCGAAAAAAGAAGTGTACTGTAGTAATCAAACCTTTACGGGAAGAAATATTGTAGTTTTAAATCTTTATAAAAAGGTGAAATGCATTACCACACGTTTTAAGAAACGTGTTTAAAAAAAATCACACATATATAAGGGTGTGAGGTCTATATATTTTTATAAGGTCTTTCGCTACACTTATTAAAGGTGTTAGTTATAGGACACGTCACTTTCGTGTATAAAGGTGTGAAAATGTTTAATGTGTATATACCTCTAACTGAAAAAAATCTTCATTTGATTACGTCGCGTGCCGATGAAACGATCTGTCGATGACATGTCGTTCGATGAACTGATTTGACCGCCAATGAGTGACGACTGCCAGTTGAATTTCGGAGAAATAATTCTGCAGGCTGCCGGGAGACTCGACCTACCCAAGAATCACCCCGGTTTTTTTTCTAACATTCTGAAATGTATACCAGCTTAGTAGTACCTCTTCGGATATTACAGAAAAAACCATTGCAGCCGCAAAAACACTGACAGCCAGGCTCACAGTCATGTGAGAGACTTAACGGTTCTCGTCAGTCACCACCATGCCTTAAACGCTACCGGTTCCGAAGAACCGGAGCGTGCAGTGAACTTGTTGTTCCACGGTCATGGTAGACGCGATTGTCCGCCGCCTCGAAGTCCGGGCGCCGAACGAAGCTCGTCGCAGAGTCAACGCGCAACGGCTTTCGATAGCCGGTACTGTCACCGAAAGTCGTCGTCGGGAAGTTGAAAGACGTCCCCGGTGGTCTCGGGATCCAGTGACTTTAGTGACGCCGACGGTGGCGGAAGATAAGCTCGGCCGCAGCGTACGGCACCGCCATGTTTTTAACTTCGCCTCGATGCGAAGCGAAGATTTCGAGCTCAAACCACGGCTCTCGCAAAGTTCGGAAACGTCACTTTGACGTCAGTGACAACATCGACAAACGAGGTTTCTAATCACTTTTTTTTACACAAACTTTAAAGGGATTTGGAGCGTCAGCAGGTCGCCTAGGGACAATCTGCAATGCATTAATTTTAGCTTGGCGTAGGAATATAGGGACAAACGGGCGCTACGTCATCAGCGAAGCCGCTTAATCAGCGGGCTCCTCGCGCGCCTCACGCGCTGCACCCGCGCCCCGATGAACTTTGCTACATTCTGCCGCTCTCAATGAAACAGAGCGTTCTAATGATTGACACCTCGCTCGGCGCGACGTAAGCGTCGCGAGTGTCCAATAGACCTATTGCAGTCTTGCCAAGCATCAAGGAGAATGCAGGGATTGGTGTTCCACGCGCCGCACGTGCTGGCCTCAGCAGTAGTAAATTTTCTAAAGCAAAAACATAAAACAAATGGCATCTTGCACGCGCGTTCGTCAATGCTTTCTTTTGGTTATTTACTTCGAATCTTTTATACAGGAAAGGCGTGCGCGTGTGGCGCGTGGAACACCAATCCCTGCATTCTCCTTGATGCTTGGGTAAGACAGCAAATGGTCTATTAGCGTTGTTGTTGTTGTTGTAATGACAAAATGACAAATCGTGAGAATGGGAAAAGCCCGTGCGTAAATATTTGTCTATTAGCGCGTTCCGCAAACTTTGGGCACAAAGTTGTGCTTGACGAGTTTAGCGACCCAGTACGAACGCGTTGCCCGCCGCAATTTGTGACCCGACGAGCAGCGCCTGCACATCCGTTCTTTTTTACTTGAAGGAACACCGGAGGCGCTAGTTCGCAAACCACGGAGCTTTTCTGACTTCGTGGGAGCTTTGCAAGAACGAGCTGACGCGTACGTTTCCCACCCAGCACCGAAGAAAGAGGGCCGAAGATATGGCACCATCGAGGACCCAAGGCCTCAATGAGAGCGTCACGAGCTTTTTGGAAGACATCCTGCGCCTGAGTTCCCACACCGACCCTCAGGCCACAGAGGAAAATAAGCTGTGCATTCTGACGTATGCCGTGAAGCACGACATCTTCGGTGGACTCGTACACAACCCACGAACGACCGTTCAGGAATTCGTCCCCGAGGCGACGAACATGGAGCGTGCCATCATTGCAAGGGCAACCTACTACCAGTGGCACCCCGGCATAACTGCCCCTTCACCATCGGGATTCGACCACGACTCGAGACTGACTAGAATACGAGAGATCGTTATCGACGTCGTCCGAAAAGAGCTTAGGAAGCCCTTGCCTGCTGCCAACCACCCTGCTTCGCTGTCCATAGCCGAAGCTGTCCGCAAGGAACTTTTGCGGGCAATCCAAACGGAGGCCCCGGCCACCATAGCAGCAGTGGAGGAGCCTGCTCTTGGCTACGCAGCATTGGTCCGACAAAGCACCACCAACTCCGCGCCCGTAGATGGCGCCACCCCGAAGTGAACCTCCAGCGCTGCAGTACTCCCGACTTCAGGAATACGGGCGCACCTCCGCGCAGAACAAGCTGCGCCAAAACCGGCCGACGTGTGGAGGACGGCCGATCAACTCCCGTTGTGCTTCCACTGCGCGGAAGCCGACAACACCTTCCACCAATACCCGTACCGACAACTCGGGCTGCGCGGATTCCACCTGAATTACCCACGCCCCGTTGGAGTGAACGCCCTCGGGAGATCGACGAGTGCCTGCGACTACCTCAGTCCCCTTAGCCTGTGTCCCACCGAGAGTTCCGGTCGCCGTCGCCACGACGTCCAGCTTCACCGACGCACCGACCCTGACATGAAAGCATGTTGCCTCTCACTCCTTGTCGGGGAAACTGGGCGCGGCAACCCTTGGAGGTGGAATTGCCGAAGACGATCGACGCTAGAATCCTCCACGAACGTCGGAAGGCCGAACTGCGAACGCAACCAGAGACCAACACAACGTTTCTGCAACGGTAAAAAATAAACTATACATCGTTATCTACGGCCATTACGCGTCAGCTTTCGTTGACACCGGAGGGACCTACTCCGGCCTGAGTGAGAGGCTCTCTCAACGCCATCGGAAAGTGACGACACTGTGCGATGGCCCACAGATACAGACCGCCTGGGGAAAGCTTATTACTCCACTCGGAAGATGCACGGCTCGCGTGGAGATTCAGGGCGAAACGTGTCGGGTAAAGTTTGTCTTTTTACAAGACTCCGCGATAGATGTTGTACTCGGAATTGACTTCTAGTGCGAATACGGCGCCATCATGAACATTGAACCCAACGTGTTGAGGCTGCCGAAACCTGTCGTAATGTCCGAGGATCAAAAAACTACGGCAGCCACGTCAGCCACAGTGCACGTACTCTCCGACCATGTGAACTTGCCATCACGCTCGAGTATACTTTTGCCTGTCGGGACCGAGAAACGCATCTGCGCAGATGCTGTGCTGGAAGGTAGCGTCCAACAGCTCCTAGCAAAAGGACCTGGCGTCGGAAGAGGAGTCGCGCAGCTCCGAGAATGACACACTTAGTGCTTCTCCACGTCGTCATATATACGCCAAACGAAGTTTGCGAAACATAAAATTGTTATTGATAACGACGCGCTTCCTGTACATCGGTCGCCGTACCATGTCTCTCTGAAAGAGAGTGAAGCCATCCAGAAGCAGGTTCAAAAAATGCTCGATGACGCCTTCTCCAGCCCTCAAACAGTGCGTGGGCTTCACCGGTAGTCCTGGTGAAAAAGAAAGAGGGACTCCTAGGTTCTGCGTGAACTATCGTCGACTAAACGCCGGAACAAACAAGGACCTCTACCCGCTGTGACGCATCGGCGACACTTTGCACCGGCTGCGCCATGCCAGATAATTTTCGTCGATGAACCAAAAGAGTAGGCAATGGCAGATCGAGGTCGACGAACGGGATCGTGAGAAGACTGCCTTCGGCCCTCCGTACGGACTGTACGAGTTTAAAGTGATGCCGTTTGAACTGTGCACAGCACCGGCAACCTTCCAGAGTGTAACGGACACCCTGCTTTCCGGCTTGAACAGGCAAAGTTGCCTGGTCTATCTCGACGACGTCGTGGTATTCACAAGCGACTTCAACGAGCACCCGAGGCGTCGGCGAGCCGTGCTACAGGCATTTAGAATTCTGGACTGATACTAAAACCGTCAAAACGTTGGTTCCTTTACTGCAAGCTCCGCACACGGCCGGTACTCATTCAAAGACAAGACGGAACAGAAAAAGATTGCTTACGCAAGCCGAACACTGTCCAAGGCATAGGAACATTACTCAACGACAAACAAGGAATGTCGGACTGTCGTCTCTAAAGGTATGGGTGGAACCAAGTTCCGCCCGTACCTGCTACGGCGTCCCTTTTCGTGTTGTCACGTACTACCACGCTGTCTGTTGATTCGCCCCACCTCAAGAACCCGTCAGGACACCGCGCTCGCTGGAGTCTGGCCGCGTAACCATTGTGCGTAACTCTGGCCGATCATAAACAGTCTGAACCAATCATAAACAAAGACAAAAGCCCAGTGACGCACGCGTTTTTGACGCCGATTGATAGGTCCTATTAGCTCGTAGCATCGGCTGCGTCTGGATTTGAGCTAAAATGAACTATTATGATAACTCCAGCAAGCTCTTTCCAGGAGAGGTATGCAATAACTCTGTTCTTTTTCTAGATGAATTTTTAGTGGTGCATCGTTTTGTGGTTGATTTCACATTTCATCCCGCTTAAGTCGAATTGCAGTAAACGTCACGGTTCGACGGAGTCGATCAAGCCGAGCCAAAAGTCCTTCGGCACTGCACTGGTATGCTTTGTGCGTATTGTTTTTATCACTGATTGGAACAATCGGGCACAAAAAAGCGACGCGATCCTGAGGGTTTCTTCGGTGTGCGATTGGTTGAGCAGGTGGTAGCAAACATTCAAAGGGAACGAGGGCCGTCAAGATGCAATTTCGGCGCTGCTCGATTACCTAGTCCGGTTGTAGAGACGACTTCGATCGAATTCAGAGGGAAGCGGTGTGTTGCCGCATATGACCCCTGATGGGCCCCGTAAGTGTGACGTCATTGCTCTAAACAAACCGCTGCTAGAGGTGTTGATATACACACATGGAAATACATGGAACTACACTGACGCTCAAAAAAAAAACTGTCGGAGAAAACGCGGACGTGGAACTCAAGCATTTAATGAGTAATTGATATATGAAGTCTAGATTTCACAGTTTCCATGAAAGAAGATTGCCGAGAATCGGTAGCTTTTGAAATATTTGCGACGGCATCCTGCGGTCCTCGAGACTACTCGAGATGCATTTTTAGCATGACGGATACACACGGAATGACATAAGTATGTCATCTGCCAAGTATAAATCGATTGCACGATTCATAATATTTTGATATCCTAGGATTACAATTGTAATCCAATTTTAGTAGGGTTTTGATTTTGTTTTTGTTTGGAACGTGGCAGGCCTCAGAAATCTAATCAGGTTTATGAAACAAATATAGGGAGTAAAGCATATGCTTAGAACATTATGTCAAAGGAGCGTCGGGCCCTCCTTCTCATTTTTCAGTTGACGAGCATATTTTAATAAAAGAACAATTATATTGATTCTAACATCAACGAATCGAGACCCCAAACTTCGGTTTCAAGCTCTGGACTTCCGGGCTTGCATTGTAGTCATCTAGTTGTGAAAAGAAAAAAAAAATCTTATTGAATATATAGTTCTAGGTAAGAGCCCAACTTCCATGCCTTAGAAATAACACTTCTCGGGCCTCCAAAACATTCGAGTTTACTCTTACCCGGAGTGTAAAATATAAGAAGGCCAGAATGACCTTAACTGGTCAGTCTCGCCGCAGATCTCTAACCAAACTTTTTGGTCGAAGTGTCGATATGCTGAGTGTAATAGATAAGGAGCCGAGCATGGCTCTGTCGACTCTCCGACAGCTGTCACGTCGACGCATAGTCGCTCGCTGTGGCAACCGTCGACACTCATTCTTTCTTTTTTTCTTGGTACAATTTCTCCGATTAAGTCTTTAATGTATGTTCTACGCTTGAGGATCCGCTTTCGTGTGCGACGATATTCGTACACTTACGTACAGTTTTTCACGGGTGAGCACTGAAGCAACTGTGATATTAGAAATCCATGAAACGTGTGCAGACCTGAACTTTAACCTTCATACACTTCACACGGTGGTTGCACATAATTCAGCTTCACAGCGTTTCACCTTCTCAAATATTCCGGAAGGGAACTCCACAGGAGGGAGTTCAAGGCTCGCACATCTCGAGTGTCGATAAAAGCTGTGCAGAAGTTCCCTACGGTTCCGAAATTGCCCAGAAACTTGGCCCCGAGACTAAAAAATTGGGTTGTGGGGATATTTATACAGCGTGTAGTTGGTCAGCCATTTTAAAGTTGCGACCAGTCACTCGCTGTAGATGAGCAATTTGGCCAGTGCGGTACAACCGCTAGCCTGGGGTCTTTAACGTGCACCACGCAGTAGTAATACACGACCGCACGCCGGTACGATGCTCATCCAGATCGAAACGGGCAGGGGTGGGGCTCGAGCAAAGGTTCCCTGGGTTCTGCAGCGCGAGCTTTCGCTCCACGCGCGTCGAGCTGGGTGTGCGCTTTAGCCCACTCGGCCACCGATCCCCCCGCCCCGAGACTAGAATATTCGTTGACCGTCACCAACATCATTCAACGCGGTCGTGTATTTCTTCAAGGCATCTGCGCTGAGTTAAGCCCCTTTCGCACACTTGCGACTTGTTAAGACCCATTGCCTTGGAACGTCTTAATATACCTTACGACCAGAAAACACACTGGCGTCATGTATAGGGTAGCAGTGGAAACTTTGCGGTCCAGCAGATTTTCTATTTATCTCGCGCATCGTCAGTTTTTTGTTTGCTCGAACAAGTTTTGTCAAGGTTATAAACGACCATTTCTCATAGGTATTACGCACATTTGACTTCGGAAATCCCGCTAAATCTTTGCTCTGGTGAAATGAGGGTCGTTGCATAGATGGCGCCAGCATGGCAGTGTCTTCTCATGTGCTAAGAAATATTAAGATGTTTCGAGTCACTCGGTTCTAAGGAGTCGCAAGTGTGGGAACAGGCCTTTACGTTTGAGAGCGTTTCTTTGCATTTGACTGTGTTACGGTTGTGAGAAGTTTGGACATTTCTGCTTTGTATGTCGTGTGCCGAACTATTCCATGAATTGGAGTCCACCACTTCATACGGAGCACAGATGTGAAGGTGACTTGTTTTCGTTTCTCGAAGCAATGAAGTCAAACGCATTAAAACGCTTCCAAACGCAACTTTGCATAGGGGCGGGCCTTCCGAAACCACTGAATGCGCGAAACCATTGTGTCATCTGTTAGCAAAGCAACACCGGCTGTTTAAAAATTATTACAGGCCTTTTTTTCGCGTTTTGGTACTGAGACGATAAAATAAGTCTTCATGATTAGATATAAAAAATATACAATGGTTACCAAAAATATTTGTTTCTTATCCGATAATTTCTAACCTCACGTTGAGTCCCTATGCATGTGTTCATAACAACCTCCCTGGCAACGGTTTGTTGGGAGCGGGGCACAATGTTGTGGCGTAATCACTTAAGGGGTCAGTTCCAGCCGCCCCTGTTTTTGGGACCATTCTACTGCCTGACCGTCATCACGGCAGAATAACTGAATAACGCGGGCAAATTCTTGGGCCTTGCTTTCTGTGAGAAGCGTGCGTTTGGTTTCGAGTTTACGAAAGGCGTTGTTGCAGCACTAGTGCCCAAGAAATGCTCAATGGGCATTTCCCGCTTCCAACGGCATTGGGTGATCTCCGCAGCATCAACTGGAGGTGCACGCTTTTTGGAAGTCTTTCGTTGATTTGTACTTAACTGTCAAGCTATAACTATCCCGAAAAGCAATATACACCAAAACAGCGTTTAAAAAAAGCCGGCGTTTGCCCACACCGGGTGTGGGCATTGCGTCTGCACAGAAACCAGATTCGCGTGAGTCAAGGCTTCTGCGCATGCGCAGTGGTGACGGCAGCGCCACCGCAGCGGCTTGACATAAGAGACTTCAGTTGGTCTGTACTTCGTTTCATTTTATGCCCGACCGCGGCGGACGCTAGGATACCATAAAAATCAATCAAGCAGCTCCAAAACAGCACCGTCGCAACATTAATCGCCGTTGTGCTTTTTTTGCCAGGTCTATACATCAGGCACGAAGAAGTGCAGGATTACGGCGCATTCGTTGTGCTCATATTAACTAACCGCAAAAAGAAAACGCAGAAAAAAAAAACATAGCGTGACGACGATGCGATTTTTGCACTGCTTGATTGACTCTATAGAGTAGGAGCTGTCGATATTGGGCAGCTCCTCTGGTGAGAAAATTCGAACATTTCACGGGGGCGTTTCACTTTGGCGTGATTGCAGTTTTTCACGTTCCTCGCGGACGCTAAGGCGGCTGATCTTTATTAGTCAGTAAAAATTGAAAAATAAAACAATAAAAATGCGCTAAAAAACTACTTCTTATTTACCTTCTTCATAGGAAAGCGCGAGCTGACTTTTTATATCGTTTATATAAACCCTTTATTCATTGAACCCTTTATTTAATCTTTTTAACTTCTTTCATACGCTTTCTTAGAGCGCATGAACAGATGCTGACGAAAGCTTGCAAATTATCGTGGCTAGTTCATAATCGAACGCTCCTATGGCACTTTGTGCTCAATGAAAGCATAACACGGGCGCGTCTTACGAGCGCGATCGCGCAACCTGGCTCATCAAAACAGGCATATTGGATCCCAGCGTAAGGCTGTGGTTAAACTTAGACTGAAACGGAGTACAGAGAACCTTGAACAAATAAGCGTGTGGCGTAGATGTGAATGCATGCCTTTTGTAGCAACCACGGTCCCGAAAGAAACGAGTGTATTTTCATTTCAACAGAACTGCGCCTCTGGATGGTGTGGTAATCCGAACGCACCTCGAAGATCCTCCCCAAGCACTAGGAGACTGCAAGATCACGGGTCCGAATGTCTACACTAACTCTTTTAACACTTACGAGGTTTCAATGGTAAGAAATCTGATGCATTTTTTGTACACCGGGGGATTATAACCAGAGACCATTTGTTCTCAAAGCGAGATGCATACAGCCTCAGTCTTTGTCGACGATTTGTAAGAAACATTGTTATATCATATACCGTTTTATCCAAACAGGGCGAGAAAGAAGCGGAAATGGGCTGCCGCATGTTTTTATCATTGATGGGTTGAGTCAAACGGGAGACCGACCGCCATGGCTGTCACGAAGCTGAATTTCATCGGACAGTCTAACTTAAAAGTCTCGTCACAATAGTCTGTAATAATTGACGTTATGATTGTTATTTGAATTATTTCGACTTACCATTAACTTAAGAAATCTCATATATCTGCCATTGATATATTGTCGTCTTCCTTGATTACTTGAGTGAGTTTGAAGCTCAGTTGAAGACGACCTTGTACATTCATTCTTGTGCCGGCCAAAAATCTGTCATGTGTTTAGTTCAGCTTTAATAATAGTCTTTTGACTGGGGTCGAGTTAAGGGATATGCACTCTGGCGCGGTGGTTTGTGAACGTTTTACCGCTCCACCAAAAAAGATGGAATCCGTCCCCTTTCCTCAGTTTGCGCACGACAGCGAGCCCTGGCAAGCCGTGTTGAGTCGGACAGAGGGAAGCGATGGAATCGGACATAGCCTTCTTTATACTATACTTCGTCTCACGATAACTTAGCCAAATTAGAAGGCTCGTGCCCTGCAACCCAATAACAGTGTCGGAGCCAGGCACGTGAACGCATATCATGGGAGCATTTGTGTCACAACCCCAAATGCGAGTCCCGAGGCCCGAAGGAACAGGCTGTCGTCTCCTAGCCAAGAGACCTCCGAGACCAACCAAGTTTTCATGGATGTCCCCTGCAGCAACATTTCCGTCCGCTAGAATAGCGAGCACTTTGGGAACACTTCATGAGAAAACCTTACGCTCAATTTAGCCGCGCATCTGTGACGGGTGCTAATGCTACAGCACAGTGCCGTGGTTTGAGCACAAACGGCCGATTACACGGCTGCGATCGCCGGTGATCAACAACGGGCACGGTGCTACAATGCAAAAAAAAAAAAAAATCGAGCGGATACGCACTTGTCGTTAATTCGTTTTGTTTAAATAAAATTGAAACTGATAAGTGTGCCATTATTTATTATTTATTCTTCATACGTTGTGGTTACAGATAGAATCGTGCGAGTTCAATAGCCGTTAAAAGAAAAATAAGTCTAGAACCATATTTGTCACAGATGGATCTGTGGCTGCGGCAGTAACGATGTCCCGGTGGCCTGGACCATGAAGTGTTATCATGTGCCTGGCTCCGTTGCCCTTATTGGGTGGCGGGGGCCGTAGCCTCCACAGTTCGCCAAGTTATCAGAACCCAAAGAAAAGCTGTCACGGAAAAAGAGAGAGGAGAGGCGGAGAAAGATGATGCCAAAACGTCCTCGAGCTGATCTCTTGGAGGCGCCACCGCAGCGAGAGCCGTCAAATCTAAAAATTTTCCTACTCTTTTTTTTTCTTGGCAGGATAGATATGACATTGTCCTACGCCCTTCTGCCCCTCCTACGTGCAACGGTTGCCGTACCCGTTCGGAGTTTCCTCGCCACCGCGTTCGAGAGAAATTAAAAAATGAATGACGATTGATATTTTCTGTAACGCCGAATTAGAGCGCATCTCTTGAGGAAGAGGAGCTGATGGATATGCCCTCTTCCTTCCTCGCTAAAGTTAGGGTGAATATTGGCAATGTCAGATGCGTGTGACGTCACGTGAGGTCACACGCGACGTCATACGCCACAACATATAGGATATCAAGCCCATTGTCTTGACCATTCCCGAGCTCTTTGTTCAAACGCTGCCGAGTAACGGGCAGTCCATCCTCTCAACATCCTATGTTATATCTCTGGAATAGTTCGCATAGGTGACGGACAAGAGCATTAAAAGTCACGTCAGGGTCCCCAGTTTGTAGTCGCCGAATCCTTTGGTCCCAAAGAAAGTTAACGGTTAATTTACATATGGCTGGGGGCTTCTCAGCTCATAGGCATAATGGGCGCCCCAGAACCCAGTCCCTAGATCAACACACGCCTCTTCTTTTGATTTCTTATTTTTCTTATCGGTTACAATAGATACAATAATACTTAAAGAAGTCAGATAGCAAGAAGTGGAATGCTTATAGGGCTAGTCACGTCAAGAGCTTCTGCGTCGCCAAGGATACCGCAGTTGCGAACGGAGCCACTTCGTGCCGTCAACGCTTCACTATCTGATCTAGAAGTAATATCCGAGGACTGTATTCTCTATGACTTATACATAGCTTGACCACAACATTATTCGCGGATATGCACGTGTTTTATGCGCCACGAACCTTGGGTTGACCGTGTTAAATCCACAACGCGTAAGTAGCTCGATGGAACCAACAAGTAGAAATGACCGTATGTAAGCAGCAATGGGGACCCCTGCAAGCTATGTTTATGAGGGTTCACTAGGTGCCATATATGAGCGCTTGCTTCACTGCGCATCCTGGGGGGGGGGGGGGGGGGGGCTACGGTTCACGTGGCTGGTGTTCCTGCGTCCTGAGATTGAGTTCGTACCTATCGTCTGGAAAGACGGCGATCTTGATGCGGAAGCACAGTGGAATTTTTGACATATCCATAGTAGTAACCTCGTTAGCCATCTCGGCTAAGCCGTATTCAATAAAACTAAATAACTCTACGAACAAGCCACACCGACTCGAGCTGGCGCTGTTCCTTAGGTACTCATAACGTGGCGGAATCACAACGGTGCTTCACACATGGCCACGAGGCGCAATTTTGAATACTGACTTAGTTTTAAAGTGAGTTTTCCTGACTTTTCTGCCGCCAGCGAGAAACTCTAGTCTCGGGTAGTGGTTCTGACCTGCCCCTCACAACATAAGCAGAACAAATACGTTCAAACATTTTGTTTTCGTAATTGTTTAGGCGGGGGTCAGATTGCTCATACATCATACATACGACAGTTTGCAAACACGAGTCAATCACACATTCGTGATTTATGTGCCGCGTGCTAAGTTGCTCCTTGACCTCGACGTCACACGGCATTCGAAGCATGGATCTCGCGGTTACTTGCGCAGAAATCTTTTTGCAGACATTTTTTTTCTGCATAATGTATAAGCGGTGTGATCCCGTCTTAAAGATGAGGGCCTGTCCATGGAGAGCGGAGCAATAGCTGCTGACGCCAGCTCGTAGTATTCGTTCTCTGCGCTTATCACGCTGCTCGTTGCTCCTATCTCGTTGCGGGATGCTTGAGAAACCTCGCTGTCGGTGTGTCGCCATATGCAACAATGCCGGTTGCTACAACTATAACTGCTTTTTGAAAGAACAAATAGTCACATTTTGTATTGCTTTTTTGTAACAAAAAAGTACGGGAGTATTTGATCGGTCTTTGAGCATTAATATGAACTATACATCGGAAATGTATGACACTTCTAGCGTCTCAGCTTGTCTGTAGCTAAGTGCATATGATACCAAAATGACAATGTGCCATTGTCAAAATAGTGCCCCACGGACGTAAATTTCGATGCTTCTTGACACGTCGCTGCAGATGGAAGCTCTGGACTATGTGCAAACCCACTATGACATGTTCAGAAGACACAAACTCATGGTGTCTTTTTCAATGAGTGTGTTATTGACTTTGCCAAGTGTAAATACCACTGATCAAGGTTACCAGTTTGGAAGCAACTGCGAGACTATTCAGTTCTTTCATGTACTGTACGCGGTAAGTAAACCAAGGAAATATATTTTTCATTTCTCTACCTCTCTCCCCCCTCCCCTTTCTTTCTGCCTACCTCACGTTTCCAGGTCTGATTCAAGTGCTTTTTCATAACTGTGGCTATAAAAGTTCCCTCAAGTTAGGAGAGAAGAACGGCGAATATTTCAAACACCCGGCCATCAGCGCGCGCTTGTTGCTATTCGCCGTTCTTCGACTGCGCGAGCGCGCTCGAGCCCCGCGAGACGCTCAATCATTGCCGGAACTATACTCCGCTCACCCTGAGGCTGAGACTGCAACTAATGCCACAGGCACGAGACCTAGAGGTCGCTACTTGGAAGCGTTCTTTTGGAGAATGAGGGCTCGCACAAGAAATGCCCGTCTCAAATCCAGGCGCGCTGGACAGCTCGCGCTTATAGCTTTGGCTGTGGTCTCAGATTAAGGGTAAATAGAATATAGAAAGCTCGCGCTGGCGGCGAAACAATTCAACTTTCAAACGTATTTCTAGTCGTTCTTTTTATGTCAGTTACAATGCTCCAATAACCCGAGGGAGAGGAGTAGACGAGAGTACCAAGGGACGTGAGAACACCGAGGTTTGGTTGGAATTATCAATGGGTAGATGCAAACCTTCCTAACTTTCGCTGTGTTTACATCTACCAACTAATTTGCAAGCCCGAGATCGGCGCTCTTGCATCGCCGCGCGCTCTCGTCCCCTATTCTCACTCCGTTTCTACAAGTATAGACGATCGTTACCAGATTATTATCTGTTGACAAGTTTCTACTGATTGAACACCTTTGAAGTTTTCGTGACGCGCCCGCTCGGGCGACTATCTCGACACTATCAAGCCATCCTAAAAGGTTCCAGCGGTGAAACTTTTTGGCAAACTGTGGCTCAGTGTATTATGGTAGTACAACCTCACCTGACTGGGCCTCGAACTACTTGCTGTGTCCTCGCTGAGATTTTTTTCTTTGTAATGCTTAAAACAGAAAAAAATACAACACATTTCGACGACCGAAACAGTCTGAATTCAACGGAGCACGACAAACGAAAGTGTAGCATTCATGCCAGCACCGCTAGGGTACGCGTCTCCTCTCTCCTCATGGTTAGGTGAAAATATTTGCCGTGGTTGCCCTATTTCTCTTTCTGCGTGAAACAGCGTTTTATGGTTCACGCCCTTGAGCCTCAGCCCTAATCTACGCCATGAAGGCGTTTGAAATTTTTTGCAGGTCGTACTACCGAGAAGAAGTCGCTATTCGCAGCGCCCCCTGTGCGACGGAGGAGGCCTATTGACCGAACATAGAGTTCATAAAATTTACGCTAGACTTTCAGATGGCACTATTGCGCTTTCGGGAATTGAAGGAGCCAGCAATAAAAAAAGAATAATATACTTCCAGTAAAAAATTATACCGGGAAAGCGAGTACGTTTTCCCTCTGCGCTAAATTAGAACAACACATATTACGAGTAATTATAACCTAATAAATAGCTTAAACTATTTATTAATAACGTAAAATAACGAAGAATTTTGGGTTACATTGTTATGCTTCTATATTGTTTGAACTCAACGCAGTATTAAAACAGCTTCATGCAAGTATTTATGCACACTCTCGGACTCTCTTTTCGTTAGCAGGGAATTGACACTTTTCTGCATGTGGGATTTACGTCGCAAACGAACGAATGGTACCTGGAAAAATCGAGTGAAACTGCAAGAACTACGTGGTAACACTGCATCAGTAACTAACTGTTCATGAAAACAATCGACATAAAGTGAAGCCCGAACCCGATGATAGCAGAAGCGGTAGCGCGAGGAAGCGAGAACCACGACCGTAGATTACATCGCTCGGGAGAAATGTGTTTCGGCATCTCACCGCTGCGGGGCTCCCGTCACGTGGCTCTCCTCTCCCCCCCCCCCCCCCCCCCAATTTGATGTCTGCCGCTCTACGTTTTCAATTTATGCGGCCGCTTCTCGTGGAAATCTGCTAGGCTTTGTCAGTATATAGGAGACTATTGCAGTGCCTGTGCTTTTGGCGAGCGCTCTGAAATCTTTTTGAAGCGTCAAATTTGCCCGTGCTGGGTGGAGACCGAACGCGCCGCTGTCCGATAGCTCCCGAGTATTGTGCAGCAGCTCCGGCGCTGACGTAGGGAGGCATTGACGGACGCTTGTGTGTGAATGTGGTTCGCGCATTATGTGGCGCTGCGCCGCCGCCTTCGTGGTCGCGTCTTGCAGATGCTACATCCAAGGTTAATAGATTACCACATTTGTGGAACTACCACGGAGGAGGGTGCCCCCCCCCTCCTCCCCACCCCTCACTGCCTGCCGTGCACCTTCCGTCGTTGGAAGCGCCATCAAGATTTTCGTTTCGAAATTTTGTGTGTATAGACTACGGTGAAACACCATCTAGACGCTTTGTTTTGAAACAGAAGTACTGCCACGGCCCGACTGGAAGCGCGAGCTCTCTCTCTCTTCTTACGGCCTTCGGAATTGGGGCAATCGCCACCTTCCGCCGGAATTCGCGGGGTAGCTGTCACCTCACCCCTGGGCTACCCTTCGCCATTTGCGCAGAGCGCGTCTGACAGTGTATCTCAGCGCTGTAGCAACTTGCGGGCCAAGATATTTATAGCCTTTGACACCTGATCCTTACGTTTAGACCCTCAGCCACTATTTAATGCACTTCTGATGAGCCCAAAACGGTGAATATTGACGCACATCTCCGAGAGATTTGGGAGTAAAAAGTAGTAAGTAGAGACAGCGAATGCAATTACAGAAAAAAAAACGAAAGCCGTTTACAACTCCCTGTAGCGCCGAGTTAGAGCGCAGCTCTTGAGGAGGAGGAAGGGAAGGTACGGAGAGGAGGCTATGCCTCTCCTCCTCTCCTGCTCGCCTCCCATTTGGGGGAAACTTTTTCGCTAAATTTAGCGGGGATATTTACCCATAATGCACCGCGCGTTTACGCCGACGCCAACGGCGACGGCGACGCCGCTCAAGCCAGAAACGGGTGCCTAAGAGCTGCGCTATAAAACTATACTCGTGTTTACCTCCTGGACTTCTGTTGCAACTCAATAACAGGAGGAGACGGACCCGTTCTACGTAGCGTAACTTTAAACCATAAATAATTCGCACAGTCTCGTGAAATGTATGCAGGCCCAATCTATCTATTGCCGTGTTCTGCATCATCATTTCATAGGCCGCACATAAAGTCGGTCAGCTGCTCTAGACGAGGGTGTAGTAGTCTGTACAATTTTCGCACAGTGCATATTACAGCCTAAACTGCTTCCTCGAGGGCTTGTGCACATATCTAGCTGATTTTTTCTTTCTGTCTGTGACTCTCATTTCATGGTTAATCAGAAGTATTCTGAGAAACTTGCTGCAAATTAAACCAGCCAAGCGCTCTGAGTGAGTGTTGTCAATGCCCTCTGGGCAACTTAGGATTGGCGCGTCTTCAAGATAGGGTGCAATGAGCAGTTGCAGAACTTCGTCCACATTTGTACGAACGCAGTTTGGTGACGACACTGCCTGTCGGTAGAGTTAACTTAAATCGGAGCGAAGTTCAATAAACCGTTGCTAAAATAACAATCTACGAAGCTCGAACACCAGCGCAAAGCAGCTCGAAGGGACTCTCCGAGTGGGGTGAAGTGGGGCGAGGTGGTTGCGCCCCTGGCGGCAAGCAAGTGAACTACATACGGAGAAAAAATGCCATTGACTCCCGGGCGATTGCAAAGGCCGTAAGAAGAGAAAGAGAGCGCGCGCTTCCAGTCCGGCGGTGTTACTGCATGAGAATACGCTACAGCTACCATAACACCCGTCCCACCAAACGGTGGCGCGTCGAAGGATGGGAGGAAGCCGCAGAGGTAGAGGGGTAGTCCTCGTGCAAGCAGCGTCGCCGAGCATTTCCGCAAGTTACATGATGTGATAACGTTTGCTACGGCCAACATCACATGGGCGCCTCTTGAAAGGACGCTCACTCCTCATGGCTGAGAGAAGCTTGCCTAGATAGCTGTCCAGTATCGAGTTTCTCACCGGTCGCATTTCCTTCGTTCACGCGGTTTGCTCGTGCGCTTCTCATTTTCATTAGCAATAAACGTATGCGTGTTGATCTGCGGAGATATTACGCTGGTTTGTGGATTCTTAAACATCAATATGGTGTGTAGTAAAGTATCCGAAATTGCTTTGAACTTTAGACCTAGCGGTTGTAGCTCACGTTTGGTTTATGGTGGCATCTCGGGGGCCACTGCTTTGCATAGCGTGCAGCAATACAGGAAATTGCCTTTGTGTAAACCTTGAAATCACTTCATTTGATTATCTTTTTTTAGAAGAAGCTTTTTTACACAAACGAAAGATTTACTTGGCCTTGCACTCTAAATACAGATATGCTTTACGGGCAATGTCAACAATTTGGGCCGGCTCGTCCGAAAGCAACACGTGATGCATCGCATTGACAAGGTAAACGGTGTGGCAATCACTATGACAGCCGGATACCATCAACTGGAAAGTGAGTGGCAAGATGATTATCTACCCTTTCCCTCCACAGACGAAGGTCACGAGTAGCAGATTGAAAGTCCGTTCAAAGCGCTATTTTGCAGAAGGAGTCTCAACAGAACACGCTTCCTGCAGTTAATAGCATCCTCTACTGGACTTTGGTTTTTTTTTTCTGCTTGCGATTCGCTATGGCAAGTTTTTTTTTTTTTTTTTTTTGTTAGGCGACAGTTTACTCTTCGCTTTAGTTCGTGAGCTGAGGCTAGGAGATTGCTGAATATGTGAGTTCGGACATACATAATCTTTGCGGGTGCTGCAACCATCACGTTTTTCGAAAAAAAAAAAACTCTTACCATTTTTCGTTGATGGAAATTGCTCTGTCCTGTTTAAATGGCCCTTCAAGCGTCGCACAATTTTTCTTTTTTTACAAAAGGAGAAAACTGAAAAGTACGAAAAAATTAAGTATAAAGAATAAATATAACTTAGAGAGGGTGAGAGATTGATAGAAAGATAGATGGGATCAGACTTTGGCAGCAGAATGTGTAAATGTCGGAAGCCAGCAAAGATCTTAAACCCGCATCGTTGGCAATTGTCTCCGCGCAACAGACGACTAGGGCCCGTGGGCGATTTCAATGGTCTGTGTCCATACATACACGTGCCATCAGCTCCGTTCTAACCGCCTGGGCCACCAGCTTGGAGTTTTGACTTCCCTGACTTGGCCTTGCACTCTAAATACAGATATGCTTTACGGGCAATGTCAACAATTTGGGCCGGCTCGTCCGAAAGCAACACAACAAGAATTGTTGTTGACAAACGTTTTTCGGTCTCACTAGTGTTTGCACGGCACCCATCTTTACGGCTAGTTTCTCTTGATTCTCGACCGACCTTGCGCCTTAAGCCGTGACTGACAATTAAAGCATGAGAGGAAGCCGTAGAGCTCGGTATTTTACATCACCCAGTAGTGGCCAGCGCGGATCTCATAGTAGAGACGAGTGTCAACCCGCTATTGAATGGGGCCCTTGTTCTGGCCGATTGAATGGAATTTACAGCCCAAAGATGAAGTCGAAAAAGCGTCCAATATATACAGCACGCTGGTTCTTAAGTGGTGCCCTATACGATCCATAAATGAGGCTTTGCATCTAGGTGGTGTATTCCTGCACCGTTCTAAACTGATTATGTCATTTTATGGACTGTTCCATTGGCTCCAAACTGTACAAGGGCTTTTTGTCAAACACAGAACACAGATGCCATTAATGGCTGAATAATTGGTTTCATAGGCAGGCGGGGCCGCACGTTCCGCAGATGTATATTGGGCCACCATTATTTAGCATAAGCCCGCCAGCATTCAGATGTTGGCTGACGAATAGTGGCTTAGGAAAAAGAGTCTCTTTATAGGTCACTTTTTTGTGTGTGTAAGCTTATCATGCAGATCACGAATTTTTTACGGATAAACCAATCGTTTCACTTTCGGTCCGGCGGCAGCCACCACTTTAGAACCATAGAGCCAATCATTCAGCGCCAAAGGTGCATCGTCACGGTGCTCGTTGCCTTTGTAGTTTTCTATCACCTGCTGAACCAACCACGCAGTGTGAATGCCGCACAATCCTGTTTTTTTTTATCTGATATAATGTTTTAACTATTTCTCCAGGTTTTTGTGACACGGGATCTGAGGAGCCTATGTTCGACAAATGTTTCGTGTCGCCTAAAATAAATTGAAAGTGACGGAAGTGACGATATTGCGTCTGATCGGTTAGTGGCTCAAAGACGAAAGTTCTCTCTTGTTTCATTTTAGCCTCTAGCCATTTAGACGCAATATTGTCAGTTTCGTCCCTTCCGTTTATTCTTATACGAAAATAAACATTTGTCGAACACAAGCCCCCCCCCCCGGCCTCAAATGGGCCGTGCGTATCCGCGGCACGCGCCGCGCGCATGCGGAGCGCCGCACGTATGCGGACGTCGTTTTCGACGTCATCCAACAGGTCGTACTTGAGGTCATCCTCGTGCATGCCTATGTATCGTCCTTGAGGTCCTTCTACATATAGTCCTCGACGTCATTCTAAACATCGCCTTTAAAGTCGTCCTACAGGCTGTCCTTAAGATTGCCGTATAGGTCGTTCGTCCTCTGGCACGTCGCCCTCGACGTAGACCTAGACGCTGTCCTTGAGGCTGTCCTCGTGGTCCTTCTTGAGATTGCGCGTGAAGTCGTCCTAGAGGTTGTCCTAGACGCTGTCGTTGATTCTGTCCTTAAGGACCTTGTCCTCAATGTCATCCTAGTAAGCAGATAAAACCGCGCCAAGCATACGTGGAGCGGGAGTACGCATACATTCACATTTACACCGGCGCTACGAAGCAATCAGTCATGGCTGCGGCTCAAGCAGGTAAGGCAGCATCGCGCATACATGAATTGCCAATACTCACACATTTATATTTGCTCCCAAGCTACGAACCAATTATCGGTTTGAGTATAGCTAGTTGGTACGTGGCCAATGATGGTTGTCAAACAGTTTGAACATTAAACAATTGCAAAGGGAAGGGACAAGACATACTCATACCTGCAGTAGTCGTGGGAGAACATCTTCAACATTAAACAAATAAACCGAGAGAGAAGAATAAACGATTACTCAAAGACGAAACAATCACTCAATTTTTGAAGTGGCACGCAAAAGTCGTGCTGACGTCAATGTTTTCGTCGTAAAAGGTTAATACAATTAAGAGTTCCCTCAACATTTTTGTTGTCGAATTCACAGTGAGCTGCGTCGTGAGTCTTATGACGAATTCTCTGGCAACCTCCAATGCTGTTTGGTTTGGTGCAGTCTAGCGACTGAAGAAAGAAACATTGGGTATGACTGGGAGGGGCAGTTGTATTCTTCATATGCGGACGATTACTCTGGCGGCGCCGCTTAGCCTCTCGTGTGAAGCCGGACATACTGGGTAGGCTCGAAAGGCGCGATCGCTTAAGATGCCAGTAAGACGGAAGCTACGGTCATGGCGGGCCAATCGGAAAGTGTCAACGTATCACCGGAGCGCGCTTGTAGTGCAAAGAAGTATCGGGCTTTTCGCTGCGTCCTAATCCAATATGTATGCGTTGCTCTCATATACGAAGCCGTCGGCAAACAATGAGGCGCTTATCGTTCACCCTTGGTCAAGTTACAACGAGACAAGGTATAACCGGCCCTCAGTCTTCTGACACCTCCTGGCTGTTTCCGGCTGGCTATCGCAATTCGTAAACAACCAACAACAGTGTTTTCTGCAGCCTATATTTTTTCTGAACGTGATGAGTTGTGCCAGTCGTAACAAACCCTACCAAAAAACACAGTAAAACTTTTCGCTATCGGGACTTTTGAACTGGAAATATATCTGGATTATATATCAATTTCAGGTTTTCGGACAGTATTCTTTTCTCTGCGATTCGTATTTCAAATCTCCCGAAATAAGGCCTGTTAAATTTCCGGCTCCATAATCAAGATTGTGAAAATTTAAACTGCGTTTTCCGGCATGGAATGCTCGAATACAACGAGGCCGTGACGATGGCATTTCGCAGCCCCTTAATTGGTTAAGAACAGATGATAGCGTTGGCGGCGGACGAACCCTATGTGAAACGGAGTATTGCGATCACAAGTGTTGTTTTTTTTTCGTTTTACGAGCAATGCACACGTTTGTTCTTTTTACTCACGTTACTTTTGGTTCTTTTCAGATATGCACGAGCGCAAAGCAGTATCACACCCTTACGCTCGGCGTGGCCTTGTTTAGTCTGGGATACGAAGACGGAGGCAGGAGTTGCAACCAATATGGAGTGGAGAGTTTCAACGCGTTGGCCGGTTATTGGCGGGCACAAGAGGTGTCAATATACATGAAGAATGTGAGAGATGACCCAGACTTTTTGACTAACAACCCCGAGTGCTGATAAATCACAAAAAAAAGAAAAGAAATAAAAACGAGAAAAGCTTGTGTGGTGGTATTATGTACAGCTTAATTTACACCGCTTTTTTCTCGAATCTTTGGAGACCCAATGTCTCATACTCTTTTTCAGATTAAGTCCAACCGTAGCCTATTCAACGATCCGATGAAGCCAGTAAAGCAGCAGCGAATGTTGGTCGTCATTGCGCGCGTTGTTTTTGTGGCTTTTTATTACTGGCTAAACTAGTCGCCAGAAAAAAGAGCGCACATATCATGTGCCATTCGCTGTACATTGTTTGTGTTAGCCGGTGGTAGGAAACGCACAAAGTGGACGAGCGCCCCGACGACAGAAAATACGACTCCACCAGACCATCGGGATTTTCCTGATGGTCTTTTCGATAGGCCTCTTGATGGGCACGATCGAATTATTGCGCTCACATCAGTGGGACCTGGAATAAAACGGTTTTAAAGTTAAGTCCTCAGTATGGCTGCTGATAAATGCTCGACTACAAGAAGGATGGAAGACATAATTAACGGACCGTCAAACTTCCTCGTTTGCTGTAGACTCCTATTTGCTTATTTGCTTCGATTATGGTATTTTATATTGTCACAAGTGCTTTTTTCAGCATTTCTGCGGACACTCGATGAATTTAATTATTTCTGGTGGACTGCCAGAACGATACCGGCACGAAGCATTTTACGTTGGTGCTACGCGTATGTCGTTCATAAGCGAGTCTGCAGAAGACTCTAGAGGAAATGCAAAGTGTACAGGGAATGTACCTCAAATAAAATGACCATTGCTCAAAATAAGCACCAAACCTCACATTCAAGTGTGGATAAATACAGATCTACATGAGAGGGAATAAGGATGATAATGCCTGCTAAAGGCGTGCGGGGTAAACCACCCGGAATACGCATGAATTGATCCTCAATTTCAGCGATAGGGAGGGCTATACATTTTTTTCCTTTGAGAAAAGTAAAAATTATCTGAACAAATTTAGTGCTACAATAAAAGCGTTGTCGTTCAGTTAAACAAACGTCATATGCGTTTGAAAGCATAGAAGAACAAAATGTGTATCAAACGTAAAAGTTGCCGCGAACCGGCAAATGACTCTCGTAGGAAGGCGCCCTATGTGTTTTAGAGCGCAGCTTATAGGCGTCCGTTTCCGCGTTGACCAGCGTCGGCGTCGCCGTCGTCGGCGAATTCGTAACCGCCGGCGTTGCGCTATGGGACCTAACAGTTTCCCGGCTAAATTTAGCGGGGAAACTGAATTTGTGTTGATTTAACATGACGTCAATTTTCCCGATAAATTTTGTAGGAAAATTCTAGTTAAATTTCACGCTAAATTTAGTGGGAAAAATTCTGCTAAATTTCCCTGCGAAATTTAGCGAAAAAATTCAGCTAAATTTCTTGCTAACTTCAGCGGGACATTTTTCGCTAAAGTTTATGCTAAATTTAGCGGGGAAATTTTCCCTAAATGAAGCGCAAATCTTAGCGAAATTTTCCCCGCTAAATGGGAGGAGAGCAAGGGAGGAGTGTAGAGGGTATGGAGGGGAGGATGGGCATACCCTTCCTCCTCCTCCTCAAGAGCGGCGTTGTAATTTCGCAATGCGGAGATTTGAAAACGTCATTCATTTTTTATAACATTCCACACCCAAAAACAAGCGATTATAAGATTCGTCGGAACGGCCGTCAGTAGTTCGATAAAACGGCGTTTGATGAAGCGACTTCGATGAAATTCCAGGGAACCGGGAAATATTTGCATCCGCCTCGTCCTCAGCAGACGAAACTATTCGTTGGGCGAGTTCTTCAGCTCTTTGCGTACCTCGTGCTTTACTTTACCCTCAAAGTGTGCCCCCCCCCCCCTTTCTCTTTTTCCCATTACTTCAACCAGTAAGGTTGCGCACTTGGCCACCTCTTCATTGCGTGTTCCCTGTGGGGTCTCTAGGTTGTCATCATGGGCGAACTCTCATTTCGTTCCGATGCTCTATGGACGCGTTTTGAATGACTTTCTTAAAGTACACTTTGTCTCCATACAGGTTTCAATGCTTTTTTTTTTGCCGAAAATACTGCAGATTACAAATAGGTTACGATATGTTTAAACATAAATTACTCAAGAAGCTTGCTGCATGTACTCTGGAGCGACACAGGTTTGTAGTTAGGGAAAATATTTTTGTCACCGCTCTTATATATCGGAACTACCTTGGCCACTTTCCAATCTCGTGGTTCTTTGCTAGTTTTTAAACTACTACAGTATTTTTCATAAAAAAAAACTTTTAGGAGCAATTTGTTTACCTTTGTAAAAACGCGTTAGGTATCCTATCTGGTCTGCCTGACGTTTTGTATCCAGTCGAAAAAACTTCTCAAAAATACCTTCAACTGTCTCCACGAAATTACTAATTTGACAGTTGTCATAAACAAATGGTGGTAGTACAGTGTTATTAACAGTGAACATTAAGGTTGTGGTTTATCTTGCAATAAAACAAAACTAAATTGTTTTAAATGAAAATAAATGGAAGGTGTAGGACGAAATGATAGTCTACCTAAACCGAGGTGAACTTTTCAGTTTCAAGGGCAGAAGAGAGGCGGTAAAGATTTTTAAATGCAGGAGCGTAAAGAACGAAATTGAAGATTGTGCATAGTTTCTCAGGTGGGACGCAGAGAGTAATTAGGGCGGACGTTCACCATGTTGCAATATGCACTGATTAGGTTGTCATTTTTTTTTCAACCTCTAAAAGATAGCCCAGCCGAATCCTTCAGGTCTAGTACCGGTTAGGGTGCCGCTGACCAGTCTTGTGAGGTAATCCGTTATATGTAGCGGATTACTTGTAATCCGTCACTATTTCTAGTAATTTTATAATTGCCACGTTACTTTTTTGCGGCAGTAATTTGTAATGTAATTTTGTTAAAAAAGATTGGTTACCGATTACCTTAATAGCTCGTTACTTTTTTTAATATGAACATAATAAACAAACGAGCAATATGAGCGTGCAATTCAGAGGCATAGAGAGAGCAAGTTCAACAAATTTTGAAAGAAACTATCGTGAAGAGAAGAATAACCAAAAAAAAAAACAATTTTTCTTCTGGCCCGCTGCCAGAACCACTAGAAAAGACGTGAAAATACTATGTGAGAAGCAAATACCAAGAGGACAATGCCGAGCAGGCTTAGCTTCTTTCCAAAGCCTTCCAACGCACATTTCTTCTGAGAAACCTCTTCGTGTTTAAATTTTTTTTTTTACTCTTACTCCACTTGAAAGGCCCGTTTCAAATGGGAGCTTTCGTAGCTCGGTTCCTTACCTCCGCATCTCCTGGCGGAGGTAGATGCTACCACTGAGTATGCGCACCGCTAACTTTGTCTGCACAATTTCACGGATCATTTCCGGTCGCTGTAAGCTAGCGGGATGCCGTTGTGGTTGCACCTTTTGCTGCCTTGTAAAATATTTTATTTTTATAAGGACTACCGCAATGCGGGTGGAGGATAAATGGAAAGTAGTGTTGCAGAACATTTTTGAAAACATCAAAATGGTTTCTGTTGTTTTTCTTGACGCGCTTACTGGGAAAGTAACGTGAAAGTAATTTGTAACGTAACAAGTAAAGTAATGCGTTCCGTTTCAGCGAAAATAATATGTAACGGTAATTCATTACATTCTGGGCTCGGTAATTTGTGATTGTAATCCATTACATTTTTGAAGTAACGGGCACAAGTCGGCCGCTGGCCGATTGGTTCATGCTCGTCTCGTGAACATCAGTCTTTGCGTTTTGCGGTCGTTGATTAACACCTTGCCGAACGTATTCATTTGTGCCTTTCTGTGGTCCTGGTACGTTGGTCACGCCAAGAAGGCATGCTCTACGTCTTCCGGTTTACTGCACGATGCATGAGTAGCTGTGTTCTACCATCTGATGTAGAATAACGACGAACACCAAGCACGTAAATGCTCACTGGACTTCTTGGAAAGCAATCAGGCATGACCGGGGTGAAGACAATTTTGTAATCATCGGCTACGTATGCAATATATACCAAAACATTGCGAAGTAGTCTATCTTCTTTATAAGAAGGAAAAGGTACCGCTTGAAATCTTTTGGACCCCTTAATGAACAACGTCCGCACCTGTATCAATAAAATAATAAGCTTGCTAATAAACAATTGATAGCCTTGTCTTAGCTTTAGATATATGACTGCATGCCTTCATTCAGGAAGGCCCAGAATTAATAAATGGTTTAAACTGCGCAGACCGCTTTGAGTCGTTCAAGGATATCAAACGAAGTGAGCTCAGCTCTAGAAGAAAACCAGTACTCTATGCGACAAGCGATATGTTGAGATTGATTTAAATGCTTCAAAGTGTAGAACAAATCATCTTAGTTGTGCATCTGTGATTGCTGATACATATTATAAAACGACCCTAAAATGATAATAAATAAAACGAACAGTTGAGACCCTTTCAGAAATTTTAGTAAGGAATGTATATTATCTACGCGCAGATATATGGGTTAATAGGAAACTACAATCGAAATACCAAACTTTATTGTTGACATGTGCCCTGGGAGCTTGACAGCATATTCTTTTGTGTAACTAACCCTAGTATTAACATGTCACCATACTTCGTCTTACCTTTGCATGGACTATTATTAGCTGTGCATGCTAAAAGCGCGAGCTATTTGCTTTAGATGAAGCTCGGTGGCTGCACGAGCACTCGTGCAGCGAGTGCTCCAGTCAAGGCAGTAAAAGGTATCCGCTCGCGATTGGACTGCCTTTGCAGTTAATCTATGCCAAAGTGAGACGAATTATAGACGCGTTACGCGAGACATCGCACTTTCCACTACGTTACAGGCAGGCTTTACCACCATGAAAGACGTCCTATACAAGCCATATATACATATGCGACTTGCACATATCTAATCGCAAACCGGGTTATGTTATCAACTTTGCCGAAGAGAAACTAAAAACCAAACACGTTGCGTTTTTTTTAAACTCTTGTGCATGCTGACTGGTTCTTAATGATAGCTAAACCCAAAAATACCTCTTAAAAATTAGGACAGTAGAAATGCAGCAGAAACACCAAGAACCATACAAAGGGTCTTTCGTTGTCCGGTTAAACCCGATATTTACAATGTTTGCACCTGGAACGAATTTAATTAAACTTTCAAAATCGATTTCATCTTAAAAACATATTTTCCATGGAAGCTAAAACTAACTGAATGTCTGCAAATTAGAAGACAAGCTAGGATCACTTTTTCATGTGTCCCCTAAGTCGCTAGTTCGAGGGTCACAAGTATTTTCCCATTTGTGTGACTGCCGACGCATATATTCACTTTCAACCAATCTTAAATTGTACTGGAGGCTGTAAACAAGTCCGGGGAAGCAAAGTGCTGACAAAGTGATTTGTTTGCATGTCGCTGTTGCGCGATAACCTTGCTAATAAATATTGCGCCGACAATGTTTTAAGTTACAAACGGACCTCCGCTACTTCAAGAGAAAATTCAATTATTTATGTTCTAACGTCTTTTAATTGCTCACCCGACACTTTGACCGCAGGTAATTTGTGGGGAAATGATGGATGGGGACTACGGTGGGGGTGAAATGCTTAAAAGTGTTGCCGGAGCTGGGCCATTAGACTTTTATAGTGATAATGTATGAGTTAAAAAAAATGCGAGAAACAAGAAATTTCATGCCGGCTCGAAAACAACGTTTCTGCGTATTACCTCTACATAGTTTGATTTCCTATTTGCAAATAAAAAAGCGCGTTCTGAAACCGACGCGCCATAGCAAATTTCATTTGAAATTACTCATCTATTAAATATAACCATTCAAGCCTTGAATTCCAGAATGACTCCTTGAAATGCCCGAATTCTCCCGGAGCGCCGGATTTTTATTCCCCGATTTTCTCTTTTTAATTCCGACAAGTAACTTCGTGCAGGTTTGCAGGATGGAGGAACAAAATCCATGCAAAATATGTTGCCCCAGATATAAATCTTCTGATAAATGAGGTATAAATAAAAAAATACTTTTTATCTGGTATCATATATATATATATATATATATATATATATATATATATATATATATATATATATATATATATATATATATATATATATATATATATATATATATATATTTGCAGATAAGTGAACCGCACTTAATCAAATGAATCAAAAAATCAAAGTTATCAGGAACCCGCCGAAAGCCAAAATAACGGCGGAGCGAAGATTTGAACTCGGGGCCTCCCAACGTCCGGTTTGCCGTTATTTGGCTTTCGTCGGTTCCTGAAAAATTTGATTCGTTGATTCATTGGATTAAGTACGGTTCATTCATCTGCATATGTTCGCTTATACCCTCGGAGAGACCACGTACGATGGTGTGAAGTGCCCGTGTTGCGTGTATATATATATATATATATATATATATATATATATATATATATATATATATATATACAACACGGGCACTTTCACGTCATCGTACGTGGTCTCCGAAGAGGAAATAAACGAACATTAGCAGATGAATGAACCGTAATTAAACCAATGAATCAAATAACTAAAGTTTTCACGAACCCGCAGAAAGCCGAAAAAGGGCGGAGCCAGGAGAATTCGGGCATTTCAAGGAGTCATTCTGGAATTCAAGGCTTGAATGGTTACATTTAATAGATGGGTAATTTCAAATGAAATTTACTATGGCGCGTCGGTTTCAGAACGCTCTTTTTATTTTTTTTATTTTTATTTCATTTTTTTTGGCTTTCTGCGGGTTCCTGAAAACTTTAGTTGTTTGATTCATTGGTTTAATTATGGTTCATTCATCTGCTAATGTTCGTTTATTTCCTCTTCGGAGACCACGTACGATGACGTGAAAGTGCCCGTGTTGTATATTCAATAACGTGGCTCTTGATTCTCGCAGATGATGATGATACCGTGTTTCTAAAGCTCATAAACAAGGAAGACTACTACATGTACACGGGACGAGACAAACAGTGGGAGGATTTCTGGAGCACAAACGAGCACGTACCACGTGACACCAAGCGTCGTACCGCGTTCCACGCGGCGGCGTGTGTTTCCAGGACACCTCCGATTGGATACATTTCGTTTCTTGTGCATTAATAAGACAGAGAGGAAACGCCAGAGAGCCGAGGTGGAGTGGTGTAGTGGTTAGCACACCCGACCGGACATTGGGAATCCTGGCTCCGCCCTTTTTTCGGCTTTCTGCGGGTTCCTGAAAACTTTAGTTCTTTGATTCATTGGTTTAATTACGGTTCATTCATCTGCTAATGTTCGTTTATATATATATAGTCTTCCTGACTCCGGCCGGACTCCGGCCGAAACATTCGAAAGAAGTAAATCGTCCGTTGTTGCTGTTTTCAACAAGGGTTTTGCTTTGCTTCTCAGTTATACCCACGCCTTCGGCCCCCCGCCACCATGCCCGTTATATATATATATATATATATATATATATATATATATATATATATATATATATATATATATATATATATATATATATACAGCGTGAAGAAACAACACGTTATGGTTTGTCTACGCCTCGATGGTATCACAGTAGCGCCACGAGGAACCTAAGAAATGAAGAATTTAAGTGGGTTCGAACCACGGAGAACAGAATGCTACCCCGTCGCAATAACCGCTGTCCCACACAGTAGACGACGTGAGGAGCATAAACTTTGCTAATGACCCCAGTTACGGTCGCTCGGTGAGGCTCGTGGAGGTATATCACGAGCATTGCATTCAATCACTTTTAGGAGTCTACCTGGCTGAACGAGTCTGGCATAGTCCCGGTCTTCATAATCAACGCTTACTTCTTTTAAGGGTCTGCCCAAATGAATTTGATACCGCAAAGTTGGTCTCTCTTGCAAGATTTCCCATGTAAACTGAGCAGAACTTCAACCGCGTTTGGAACATCCTTCAACTCCGTTTTAGGCTTTCTTTTTGTTGCGAGGTGGTGTCAGCGCCCACCAAGAGCCCAAGACTGATTCGGTTTCGCAACTGTGCCCTCATTTTTATTTTATACTTGCCCATCGCGAAAGACTCACCGCGGCCTCTGAAGCGGCACTCGAAGGCTTCTTTGGCCGGTTTATTCGACTCGTTCCCCAGCAGTAAGAGTATAACGGCGCGTTCACACTGGAAGCGGATCCGCACGTTTTCAACCGCCAAGCGGCTGGGATCGAGCTGTTGGAGCTCATTTTTGCCAACCTCTTCGGGACCGATTTGCACCAACCGCCTTCGCGAACCGCGAAACGGCAACCAATCGCAACGCGACGCTTACCCCACGTCGGTGGCATCTGGAACAGGATGGCACCTGTCGCTGGTGAAGCGTCCAGGGCGCTGTTGTCTTAGCATCGCAGCAGACAAATCAACGGAGAAACGTGATGTTTACGGCCGCCACCACTTGAATCTGTCATAAAAGAATCGACTCGAAATCTTAACGGGCTTCGCACTGGTGATTTGGTTCGGGTAAGTGTTTGTTTATTATTCCAGGTGCCAAAGCCTGAAGCTCGTCGCCTTGTTAGTCTATTCCCATAGAACGTCGGAACCCGCCTTTACGACCGAAACTTCAGCCTTTTGTACCCTCTAAGACAGTAACGTGAACTATTAAAAGCTTTGGACAACGTGCATGACAACCATGAAGGCCGATAGAGACGTCGTCAGCCTGAATGCGTAGCGAACGCACAACCGCAGAGCGGGAAGGGTACCGGCGTTAGCTCGACCTGTAACGTTTGCTACTAACAGAAGAAATAAAGAGAGCATACTCAAAAAATAAAGTGAACATGCCAGATGATGCAGACATAATCAATACGCCGTTTATTTTAGCTTAATGTCAAACAAACGGTAGACTTGAAGGGCCCTAGCCGGAAGGGCCCTAGCCGGGATCGACGTACTAGGGACGAGAGGAGAGTCCGCCACGAACAGAGAACGGCTAGCACCGAAAAGATTCACCCGCACCACGGTCCACACCACCGCTCAGAACTTCGAAAATGATAAGAAGCCAACAACGAGGGGAAAACTGGCCCTCTATCCCAAAAACAAGGTAAGCCTATTCATGCAGGAGGGGTCCACTTCGAAGAAAAGGTGGCGGGCATCGTCTTCTGAGTCAACAAGGCGCGCTTATAGCTGAGCTTTGCTTGTGGGTGAATTCGAGGGAATGGCAAAAAAATTTTGCGGGCACATGTTTTTCTTTTTTTTTCGCTGCCTCAATTTTTGATGCGTGCGAGCATCTTGAAGGAAAATCTTCAGAATGCCAAAATAGCGAAATTGTGGCTTTTGGTCGTAGATTAAAGTGCATTTTGGATTGTAAAGAGGGCTGCCGAAGGCAACTTTCAAAAGATCACGCGTGATCGCCGAGAAACAACCACCTCTCGGATGTCTTAACTGCGTCGCTCGCGAACCGCATCGGCAACCGCTTGCAAACGCGGCTCAACAGCCAGTGTGAATGCGCCACTATCGCGCTAACTCCGTCGCTCGCAGAGAGGTTGCGATGCCGTTTCAGTCATAACAGTGCGGCGTCCCGTCAGCGTCGCAGGTAGAGGTAGGCACTGGTACGGGCCAGCCCGCGAACCACTGGCTGTCCAGGCCCGGCCCGCGGGTCGGGCTCGGGCTTCACGGCTACATTCATGAAGGGCCCTAGCCGGGTTCGGGCCTTGCATTCAAGTGTACAATGCGGGCCAAAGCGGGACAAGCCGGCCATAACTATTTTTGTTTTTTAGCAACATGTTCTTTGTATGCGTGTTCGGGGGGTTGGGAGAAGAACCACAGTGGGAAAGAAACAGATTCCGAAACATATGTGTGTGGGTGTGTTTTTGTACGGTTCGGTGTTTGTGCAGCGAATGCTCTTCCAGCGGACTAGCGGCGCGGCGTTCCTTTTCGTCTCCGGCGGCGCCGCCGTCGTACCATTGCTTCTCCCCATGCACACGCACTCATTCGTACCTACACAATGAGCACCCTCGCCGGCACAAACCATGTGTACGTACAAGGGCGTGCTTTCCTAATATGCGTGAAGACGTTTCCCTGAGGGGTGCTTCTCCTGAACGATATCTCGCAGACCACCGTAAAAGACGGCGACCTTGCTTTCGAAATTTTTTTGTTGTTGTGCGCAGTGAGAGGGCAATGTAGAACCTTCTCCGTCTTTTGTCAAAACCCGTCGCGACGTTTCCGTTCATTTTCAATTGTGACACATATGATTTTGTTTACTGCTTTTTGTCATTTTAGAGCGCAGCTCTTAGGCGCCCGTTTCCGGCAGGCGGCATCGCCATCGCCGTCGCCGTCGCCGTCGGCGTAACCGCGCACGGTGCATGATGTGGGTAAATTTCCACGCTAAATTTAGCGGAAAAATTTCCCCGCTAAATCTCGCGGAAAATTCTTCCCCGCTAAATCTAGCGGAATATTTTCCGATAAATTTAGCGGGGAATTTACCCATCACGCACCGCGCGGTTACATCGGCGGCGACTGGCTTTTGACGGCGATCAAGCCGGAAAACAGACGCGCCTAAATCAGCTGTTCGCTCTAAATCTAGCGGAAAAATTTCCCCGCGACACTAAATCCCGTTAATTAGCGGAAAATTTTCCCACTCTAGCTGAAAGTTTCGCTAAATCTGGCTAAATCTAGCGGAAAATTTTCCCCGCTAACTCTAGCAGAACATTTTCCCCGCTAAATTTGGCGGAAAATTTTCACCGCTAAATTTAGCGGGAAAATTCCCCCCCCTCCTCGAGGTCACGCGACCCCCAGGCCACATGACCCCCCCTCCCCCGAGGTCATGTGACCGCCCGTGCCTTCACCTCCTCCTCAAGAGCTGCGCTCTAATTCAGCGTTACAGTTGTAAACGGCTTTCATTTTTTGTTTTTCCGTCCTTACCCCGCGGGTTCGATGGTAGAAAAGAACGATCGGGGTTATTTTTCGCAACAAGCTTCCTAGGACTGGAGATTGATCCAAACAATATTAGCAGCAAAAAAAGAAAGATGCTTACAGCATTTAAGGCTTGAAATATGTATCTAAACCAGGTTCAAAGATGGAAGAACGTAGAAACATGGTTGAAACAAGTTTACAATTTACAAATAAACCAGAATTATTATATCTTAGATCTGATTGTCTTCTTGCATAACCGGTCAGGTAACAAAGTGGCAGCTAAATAACCACGTGTAATGGTTTTTGCTACATGTGTCAAAAAGTAGGCGGTTGCTAGAAAACTACGTACCTGTTGAATCAGTACCTACAAATATTACGAAGTTTATCAAAAATGACAAAATCATTGCGATGTGGTCGTATCTTACCGCCATAAATAATGAACTAAACGTGCTTATATCACGAGCAAACAAGAATATAGCCTGCATATTTTGCGTAATGAATAAAAAAATATAAAAAAGAAACGTAGCACGAGGTCTTCCCTTTTGTAGTATGAAATTTTGTGCTTAGGATTGAAAAGCTACGTCAAACTGCACGCGGTGACCATAAAATAAAATCGATAATAGAGCACTTTTTTATAATGCTTTTTTCACAAATCTAGTTTTTTAGTTTTATTTGCGTTTCAAGAGATGACCTCGGGACAAAAATTATAGTTTTGTGATAGAGAAATTTGTGTGGCCATTTCTTGTCAACATCGGCATGACCATGACAGACAAAGTAGCGTATCAAAAGTAACTGCTCCGAAGCCGCTGCATCGCGGAAAGTAGTTCGTGTCTAATCCTAATATTCAAGGCTTGGAATCTGTAAATAAGCCAGCCTAGAAGTTATAGTACCGAAAAAAAACAGGTTGGAACAAGGTTGGAATTTGTAAATTAACCAGAGGTATTTTTTTAGATCCCATTGTCTGTTTGCATATCAAATAACTTACACCACAAGGTCAGTAACTGGATACGTTGGTCTGTACTATATGTACCGAAAACCGTACGTGTGGAAGATACCGTCCCACCTTTTGAGTACCTACAATACACCGATCTCACTAAGCGTTCGGCGCATGCGTGACACCGCAATAACTTTAGTTTACAAGGGGCAGACGGCTTAGCTTGTGAGGGCTCCTGCCGTTTCATGCTCTACACACGCAGAGCTCCAGCGAGGTATTGGCACGAGCAAAAAGACTAAAGATCCCTCTATTTAGTGCGTCTGCGGTGGCGTAGTCGAATTGGCTGGTATGATCGGTCAATTATCACGAAGTTGCCGAAATCATTGCGAGATGGACGTTTCCCACGCCATATATTTTTTACCCCTAAAGCCGGAGTCACACTGCTTATAGACGCGTTCAGGCAGCTGTGCATGGGCGCCGCCATAATCGACCTTCAGTTTTGTTTCCTCTTAATCCGTACGCTTCACTTCAGCATTGCCACAGCAGGACAGGTTAGTGCCACTTTATTTGCTACTGTACGTGTCCTCCTCCCTAGCATAGGCCTTTGCTGGAGGGTCGTCAACGCTCGCTTAACTGCCTCGGCATCTCAGTAAACACAAGAGAAGGTCGGCAGTGGCTGCTCAGTTTGGCGAGTGTTTGAAGCGTCTATACATCATACAAAAAAGTATGCAAACAAATTCGAACGTGATTCACCACGAGATCTGAGCTTCGAATGCCGCATGGCAACGAATTCACGGAAAACTTGGCACGCGTTATTCAAACCACGGATATTGTGGTGACTTATATCTGCAGACTGTCTTTTGTATAATGTATAAGCGTGAGACCCCGGCTTTAAGATACTTCCAGTAGAAGCAAATAACGCAAAATTGCCCACAAAAATGCATTAATTAATATAAATGTATTGAAAGCTGGAAAACACGAACTGCACTTTATGCTATCAACCCTCGTGCTCAGGCTAAAAGAACTGCTTCAAGCGACGTGCGGACAAGAAAAAAGAAAGTACAGCATAATGTTTTGTTAACGGTAATCAGATTTTTTTTTTTTATATAAGGAGCGAATTTTTTTCTGGAGTTCTATAGGCGCTACAGATTGCAGTCAAATATATCGAATTGCGCGCTCGTAGCCCTAGCCGCCACATGCCCGCATAAATATCTTAAATTAAATAAGTATTTCAACTCGTCTATCTACTGGCCCAGATCAGCTATTCACCGTTCTACCACAATACACTAAATCTGGAAGTGGAAGCTGCAGTTACTCGACATAACGCTACTTTTTCTTGGGCTCTTCCCCGTTGCGCCATGCGGAAGCTACTGAAACGAGAAATTTCATGCCTCGGTTGAGAACCCGTCTTAGCGGAGAGACGCCACCTCCTCCTCTTTTGTTTTCGCTTATGCCCTTTTCGCACGAATGGGACGGCCGGACAAGTTTTCGGGCGCTTCGGGATCTGATAGTCTATGCATTCACGGCCGGCAAATGGCACACCTGCCAACTTTAGTATACCCTACCAACGCCTCCTGTATACTCTATGCCTGTCGGACGGAGGAAAATACAATGGGGGCCGCCGAACCGAAAAGTTGCGCGCCGCCGCCTTTGTTTCAGTGTGGGGGCGCCACCTTCGTTGGGTCAGGACAAGACCGCATACGTTGGGAGTTTGGCCATTCATAGGGAAGTATGGGAGACAAATCAGGAGACGCACATTGGTCGAAAGCGGGCTGGCCGTGTTCCAGGGCGTCTTCACAAATTTGAATGTGGCCAACCAGAAAACGGAAATAATACCCTGGAGGTGGTCGCGAAAAACAAACTTAATAGGTACGGCGGTGTAACTCTTGGGTGACTGAAAAAATGGTGCGCGTGATGTTTCAATCACGGCCATCCGGAGATCGTGGCGGAAGAGCGCCACTAGCGGAACGATCGAGCATAACCCGTACGGAGGAGCCAAGGGCCGGAAATCTGCCGTCCGAGCAAAACCGAGTCAAGCGACACAAACGTTTCTTGCATATTTCTGCATGATCTTAAGGCGGCGGTCCCACGGCGGCCATCTTGAACAAGCCATTAGTTCAACCACTAGATGGCGGCACTCATCCATGTGGCCAGAAAACAAGCTCGTGACAGTGATGTTCCTCCTCTGCTCTTAATTTCCTCCTTTCTGCTGCACGCCCGTGCACGTTCAGCGCTCAGCGCGTGCTCCCGCTGACACAAATGCCAGCAAACGTGCCAGTGGTGCTAGCAGTGCCCAGTTCGCACAGAAGCGGAGCCCAGCTAGCTCATCGACCCGATCGAGAGTGCCTAGCTGGGCAAAATTTGTTCTTTGATACTGGCTTTGTTCCGCGCTGCAGGGTTGGCAAAGCGATTTCGTTAGAGGCTCACAAGCCAGGAGCTATCGTTTTAACTATTCAAGAATTAAAAATATAGTCAATCAATCAGTGAAGAATGTTATCAAACCTTAAAGAACATATATAAGACATGCCTTGTCAGCATTTCGTGAATGAGAGAGCTTTTGCACGACATAAACGTTTAAATTCATTTTGCTGTAAGTCAGAGCGCAGCCGACATAACAGGTAAATGAGGCCAATCAAGCAGAGTCAGAAAACACTATGTCACGGAGCTCAACGTCTTATAGCGCGTTTTTTGTCCCCGGTCAAAGCAATCAAGCGCAAACCATGCACCATGGCCTTGCGCTTTTAGTATGCGTGTTTGTGCATTTTGATCTATGATAAAACAAGCAATAGCAGATTTTTTTCTTCAAGACGGGTGTTCAGAAGGGCGCTCAATATAACTCATCATTTGGATGGTAGTTTGATTAAACTTGATTACCAATTATCTGACCTTATAAATAACCACCTCAATATTGTTGAAATAGTACGCCGAGGTCGAAGATTATGCATGTTCAAGAAAAGAATAAAAGTTTATTTTTTAGCCCCAGTAACCTAAACTTAAAATTTGTTAGGCGAGTGGGTAGCAGATTTTTAAGTGCTTTTTATAGTGCTTTTGATATTTTTTTTCAATATTAATTAAGTCTATTGATAATTTGACGTTGAAAAAAAATATACCAGCGTCTTACATGTATCTTTATATACATATATTTTCTGTTTGAATGCAACAGAAATGGAGAATTTTACAGTAACGCTGGCATTGTATGTTAATGAATGTGATCTCAATGATGTCGATGTGAATTATTTGTATTTGAAACTTTTGATGACGTTGATATTAATTATCGCGCGTTTCGCAATTCGACGCGCGAGCGTGTCGAATTGGGACGCATTTTTGTGACGAAGTGACGAGGCGCCGGAGTGCCTCTCGCGCCAGCTTCTCGTGCAAGCCGCTCCCTAATCTGCTCATGATCGTGATCACGATCGAAGCAGGTGGACATCCGTTTATTCTAGCTAATGCTATGTTCACACTACTAAAGCCGCTCAATCTGTTTACGTTTGTCTTGCAAGTAGCGTCAAATGCGCCAGTGCACAAGGCCCGTGTCTGGTGCGGCCCTTGGAAGGTAATGGCGGCGCAGCGCTGAATTGAGCGGCGCTTTGGAGCGAATGGCCGCTCGTGGCACGTGTCTGGTGTGTTTCCACCCCAATGATTGGCGGTATTTGACCAAAAAAATAAAAACGCCTTTATCAAGGGGATTTACATCTGCCTAAAGCCCCTGGATGTGTTTGCGTTTGTTTTCCAAGTAGCGTAAAACACAACAGAGCGCGAGGCCCGTGTCTCGAGAGACCCTTGGAAGCAAATGGATGCGCAGCACTGAAATGAGCGGCCCTTCCTTGGAAACGAATGGTGGCGGAGCACCCTCCCGTGGCACGTGTCTTGCGCGGTGGCCAGAGGCATGAAGCCCCTCGATGTGTTTGCGTTTGTCTTGCAAGTAGCGTCAAATGCGCCAGTGCACGAGACCTGTGTCTCGAGCGGCCCTTGGAAGCAAATGGCACAAACACAGCAATGAACGCGCCCTCGTACGCTTTTATGGAAAGATGTATACTCCGTTACTGGCGCGGGCGCGTGGCTTCATTTATGGTTTCGTTTGCGCGAGAACACGTGCAAAGTTGAAAGTTTACGGGACATTCGTGGTTCGAATGAGGCATGGAATCCAGTTCAAAGAGTAGATTTGCATGCGACATATGAAGCACAGATGTCCTGCGGACTAAGTGATAACTAGGACTGGGCGTCAATTTTAATCGAATAATTAATCAATGGACCTATTGCTATATTACCCAAGCATGAAGGAGAATGCTGGGATTGGTGTTCCACGGGCCACACGCGCACGCCTTCCCCGTATAAAAGATTCGAAGTAAATAACCAAACTAAAGCGTTGACGAACGCGCGTGCAAGATGCCATTTGTTTTAGGCCTTTTCTTTAGGACAGTTCAACGTTGGGACAGTTACTGCTGCAGACGCCAGCACGTGCGGCGCGTGGAACACCATTCCCTGCATTCTCCTTGATGGTTGCGTAATTTAGTAATAGGCCTATAGGTTCAGCTGCGCTAAACGGACAATCGCATGGCGTTGAAGTGGCTGGGGGCACATATAACCTTCTCCACTTCTTTCGAGTCACACATCTCGCCCCTACAGTTTACTTTAGGTCAAAATTTCACCTAAAGTTTGCTTTCATACAGGTGTACTCGTACACGTGCGTGGTGAAAGCGTTAAATTTTTAATTTTTCCTTTGCCAAAATTTAACGGATTAACTGGTTAAAAATTTAATCGCGATTAAATCATTAATTGATTCATCGGTAGGTTATTAGATCAAGTGCCCAGACCTAGTTATAACGCAACGTAGGAAAACATAAGCAAACGTCCCTGTGTGAGTGGACATTGCCTCGTTCAGCAGTTTGAAGAGCAATGGCCGGGCTAGAGTGAACAGGCGCGATCTCTTACGGCCTTTGCACCGGGAGTATAGTTGTTCCCTGCGGCGGCAGCTTGGATGGGTCGCTGTAACCCTACCGATCCTACAGCGCTTTAATTCCTTCTGAGAGTCACGTCCTCCTCACCGTGTTGTCCTCTTTGCTCCGGGGTTGAGTTGGATAAGTTTATAGAGTAATTAGACCTACAGGTTGTGAGGCCGGCTGCCTTCAGGGACTTATGCGGAACACGTCTTTCTCTTCGTCTCCTTAAGAAACAAATTTGTATAGACAAGCATTGTATTATTGTAAGCCGAAACTTATTTCAATCGGCTCACTACAGTTATTTCAAGCAAGTTTAATTGCACACATTTTTAATCGCAGTGGTCGGGGAACAGTTGTTCAGGATGGCTCAGGCAGCGTTGGGCATGGTTGTGTGGTCGCACCCCTACGCGGCTAAAGAAGTCCCATTGCTCCTTGGCGAGAGTGAAGGCCACAAGGAAACCGCTCTCTAGCCCTGTCATGGAAGAACATGGCAGGGCAGCACTGAGCAACTCGCTTGATTTTATTTCGCATCACTCATTGCGGGGACTCCGCAAAACGAAAGAGAAGCGCGAGGAAACTTCACGAGTTGTGATCCTGGGCCGGCTTGCTAGAACAGCGTCTCTGCTGAGACGCGACTGTCTTGAGACGCGGCTTGAGTCCCGCTCAGCTCGAGCGCTGGCTTTGGCATTGCTTTCTTTCCCACAGTCTCAGCTGAGACGCTGTTTCTAGCAAGTCGGACCTGGCTGCTTATAACTAGTTGCAAAGGACAAGGGTCGTGGTTGGTGTAAAGCGCAAAGTGGAAGCTTGGAGTCGTTGCATTGTTAAACCAACACCATGAAAGTTGATCGTTTTACACTGTTCTTATTTGAATAAATGTAATAAAAATTAATCCAAAGAAAGACGATTTAGTGAGGGTTTCGCACATGTGCAACGCTTTTGATAGAGCACTTCATGGAAAAGGGGTTTATTAGACCCTTTTCCTGAGCCTCAGATTTGAGTCACGATGACTGGCTGTTTGTTTCCGTACCAGTCACTGCGGTTTGCACATAACGCTCTCTGTAAGTTGTCTATGAGTAGAGTAACATGAAAACTGAAAATCTCAAATCTCTCCACGATGGCGAACAAAACAGAACCAGCGCGGTTGGAAAGCTGGAACCTTAAAAAAAATTGTTTGTTAAAAATCTTGGAGTGAAGGGAAAGAAATTCCCCTTCGTCGTCATCATCAGATGGAGTTCAATATTTGCACCTTTCGTGGTGTCGGAACATGGCGGGCAGCATTGAATAGCTTATTCATGGGCACTAGGTGTTTTCGAGAACTTGCTCGCGACCCTTGTGACGCGCTTCTCGTTTTCTTTCTTTTTTTTCTTGCAAGATTAACTGACTCACTGCAAGAACGAGGAAGTAGCGCGAGGAAATATTTGATAAAAGAATCCTCTGCGTCAGGGACAGAATCAGCGCCACTTTGCCTGAACTTCTCAACCTCGAATTTCAGCCACCTTTCAAAAGATGGCGCAAGTGCGCGTCGTCTGCTACAACATAGGTTATTTTTATTATTTAGGACAATTAGTATGCTTTAAAATAATTACAATCATAGGCAGTGATTTTAATTAGAACGATAAAAGCTCTAATTAAAGAATCGTTATTTAAATAGCTGTCCTCTTCTTTGAAACCGGTTTCTTGCGTACAGAGTCGAGCTTCAAAATAGTCCCATGATTTAAAATTATTTTAAACAAATCTGAATATGAATACAAAAAAATCACGCTTCAGGTGAACCAGCTCAGTTCCTCTAGCATACAATTAAAAAAAATTAGATCAGATGCCAGAACGCTGTCTGAGAAAACCAAGAACGCGTTAAGGGAATTCTTTAAAATTTTATCACAATCAAGTTGTGTTTACAAAAAAACGGGTGGCGTTGCACTTCTAATATTTTGTATGCGGAGTTCCTATATTTACCAGGAGCATGCCCTTAAATGTCGTTGCTGCGTTATGATGTGACACTGAGTTACGAGACTTCAAAATTGCATAAAAAAGGCTCTTTTTGAATAAATATTAAAAAATGTGAGTGTGCTAATTCAGAAAAACACGTATACAGGGAACTAGACGAGTCCTTCATCTTTTAATAAAAAAAATAAGAACGCGTCTTGGATGCATTACAAGTCTAGAAACTTGGAATGCATAGAGGTATGTCTTTGAAAATATCAAAACTTGCACTTTTTGTTTTCTTATTGTGCGTTAAGTTTTAAAGCATGCGTATCATATTTTGCACTAAAAGAGTAATGATGAATTGGCAATTTATTTGCAATAAGAACGAAATACGTAACACGCGCAAAGACGCGACATTTGCATCGCAAACAGGAGCGTTAGCACAGCTGCCACCGGTATTATGGTTGGGGCCATGGGACCGCCGCCTTAATCGAAACATTACGTGCACCCTATTTTCAACCATGAAGGGTTACTACGTTTCACACTTACGCGCTAATTAAAACCATATACCTATGATTAATACTGCTTCTCGCTACCACCGCTAGGGACTCTTTTCGGCTTCTGGCTGGCTGAGAGAGCATGTCAAGCCCCCTTTCTGCGTCTGGTGCGCATCCTGGATCAGCCCGCGCCTCCCATTGACCAAACTCTTTCTATACACGGCTCGGGGCAGGATTGAGAGCTTAGATTGAAGAGAGAGCCCATCTCAAACCATGAAGATCGTTTGCGATTTAATGGGGTAACCTTCTGCAGCAATCGGTCGCAAGGTCGAATGTGCTGCGTTGTCGCGTGGTGAGGAGGAAAGCAGGACGAAAAGACGATGCGCTTGCAGACGATCAACGGTTTCGTCACCTCTTCGCAGCTCGTATTGCAAACGCGACCCGTAAACCACGTGAAAACCGTCGAGAAGTTGAAATTGTAGTAAAGCGGTAATTTTAGTTTCAACTATACTCGGGAGATTTCACGATCGGATTACATGAGATATACTTGAGGCTTAGCAAATTAAACAACAACAACAAAAAAAGAAACAGGAGAACAATGCGTGAGCCATCGTTCTCTGTCGTAGAGTGCCAAGGAGGTGACATACATAGCCAACGTCAACGGCGAGTGGTTTTGACGAGAGCCACTGTATATGCCAGCATATCTGCGAGAGCAGCGTGCCGCCTCTCACCGCGATTGGTCACACCCGGTATCATAGCAACGAGCCGAGCTGGCACCTTGCCCACAGAAACCGAGATACTACTCGTCACGTGACCCCGCAAGAGACATGATGTCACCGGTAAGAGGGCAGCGCCCAGAGCTGGTGGATGCGTGTTTTTCCGGTGCGCGGTAGTCGTAATAGCGAGCTTTAGCGAGTCGTTTTTCCGAGCACACGTTTCCGAAATCACAAACGGTGCAGCTGGTCCGTTCCGTGAAACCGTACTTAAAACTTGACGTATCTTAGCGAATCGTAAAACTGGCCTAGCCATGTAAACGATGATGATGATTGTGTTTGTCGGTGGCGCCATCTTCTATTGAACATATGGAACATTCTGCAACGTGTAAATACGTGGCGGCTTGTGTTTGTGGCATACGACTGATGTAAACAAGACAGCCGACGTGACATTCGCAGGTCGAAATTTCAAGAACTGGGAAGCTAGATAGCGTAAAAAGTATCTGAACAACCGTAAAGGTATGTGGTGTGTCGCTGTCATCTTGATCCTTCATGTTGTGTGCCGTCGAACCAAATCATTTCGTCTGTTAGCGGTCGCCACAGAAGCTTGTCTGCCCGCAGATCGCAAAAGTTTACTAGCATGCGCAGTTTACTGCATTCATCATCGCTTGCCATTGTGAGAAGTCCTCGAAATGATTTGGTTCAACCTCTCAAATGAAGCAAACTAGCAGGATGCCAAATCGCCCCACACTGTCCTAAGCCTAACGCTCGGCTGGGTCGACGAAATCAATCGCCAAACCGACTGCCATCTTTTTGTTTTTTTCCCCGAGTCATGACCGCTGCTGGGTGCTTTGCGGTGACGATTCCGGCGCTCGAAATGGGGGAAACGAACAAAAAGAGACTCCCGACGCTTCGAACGACTCCGCGCGCATGCGCAGTGGCGTCCCCGATGCGTTCGAGGGCGAACCGCTCGTGTGGAAACGGCCGGCTAAAACTCCCTAATGTGCCGCTGCTTGCCGACGATTTCGGACTTCTTCCTGCCCTCTGAAGAAGATATAACGTGAAGATCTGAAATAATGAGAGTTTGTACCTTTTTTGTGCAAGATCGCTCTGGATATTAGCACTTCTGCGACTGCATCAGTCATATCACCGTAGCGCTGCTCAGATTTCCGGATTTGTTCGAGGGTCGATTAGACTTTTTGCATGCAATTTTCGCAGACTCTTGGTTGTGCTTTAACGTTGGATTGCCTGAGAATCGATGTGAAATGTATGCGTCGTATGTTGGGCCTTGGGGATGTTGTTTCAGCACCAGGTAACCGCATAATCACAGAAACGTTTAGTGAGAAAGCTCCTGCGATCTTTAGGTTTTATACTATTTAACGATTTTACGATATAGCTCTTGCTATAAAATTTGCGAATTTTTATACATTCCTCTGAAAGTTTGAATTTCTTCGATTAGAAACGAAAGATGTACGTCACGTGTAGGGTCTAGGCGGAGTTGTTTCAGCCCTAGGTCACCGAATAATCACAAACTTTTAGCGAGGATCCACCTGCGATCTTTAACATTTTGTACTAATCGACCATTTTACGAATTGGCAGTTCTGAAGATTTTGATACAACGCCCTTTCGTTGCAATAGCGCAATGCCTACAATGGCCAAAATGAAGTCAGCCGACCCCAGCTGACACATTGAACACGAAAATTACGTCACTCGGACATATGCGCTTGTCAACAATCAATTCGTTGACGAATATTTGAATTTGATCGCAGTGTTTTCTTTTTTTCGCAAGAAACAAGTTGGCGTTTGCTCAAATGACGTATATAAAAAGTCATGCGATTTAAAATTTCATCATCACATACTATTAAACTTAATGCTGGGGGGTTTGTTCGTCTTTTTAATTATCAACTTACAGACATTATCATTTCTTACGAGTGCAATTTTTATTTTCTTTAGCTGGGCCCGTTTTGTGCTCATTAATGTCAGTGCGATTTGATGTTATCCTCACGTGTGTATGGTTCTAAATATCCTATTCGCAATGCCTACAATGGCCAAAATGAAGTCAGCCGACCCCAGCTGACACATTGAACACGAAAATTACGTCACTCGGACATATGCGCTTGTCAACAATCAATTCGTTGACGAATATTTGAATTCGCATACGTGGACAATGAGTGAGTGAGAAAACGTATTTATTAAAGGAATGGGACACATCACGATCCCTTGATCAAGTCATCCAATCGTGAAGGGGGAAGGGGATTATGGGAAATGTAGGGGGAGGAGACTAAATGTAACAGGCGGAATTATTGCCCTGACGGAACTTATCATCACTTGCGAATGTTAAGTTCTATGGTGTGCTTAAAAAGAACGGTGGAAGCTTGGGTTCATCGCACCGGTGACCTAGCATGTCACGACAGCGTGACTTCACAGTTCGCTTTTGAGTTGAGTATTACAGTTAAAGAAAAATAAGTTAAAAAATCATTCAATGGCCCCTTTAACATTGATATTTGTGTTACACAATATAAAAATATTGACTTCTTGCATGCCGGTAAACTTCCGGACGACCCTTTGGCCTGTCGGCAAGAACACCTCATATCCGGCGTGTTAATAATCCTTTTTAAACAACCATGCTGTCCTTTATGGCTTCACCCCGCCGATTGTCCATCGCCCAAACGAGGGTGAGACCGTCGTCGACGCCGCTCTTCGACAGTCGGTGAGACAATCTCACCTTAAATGGATGATTGGGTCATTAAAAAGTATGACGCTAAGAATACATTCGCTTACTATAGGGCAGTCGAGCAGCAATCATGTCCCGAGGCAATCGGCTTGTCGTGGCCGACGTAATCGGATTTTTTTCCGTAGAATCGAGGTCCGAAAGTACGAGGACGGTACGTACGTCCAACGAAGCGACCGCCATCCTGGCGGCGCGGAAAGTCCCTCTCTTTGTTTATGCACCTACGATTCTTAGCAGCTCTCGTCGCCCGACAGTCCCCGGGCTGCAAATCGTCTCACTTCACAGAAGAAACAGGCACCGTTCCTCCAGAGGCCCGTGCCGTACCGCCATGCCAAGCGTCTTTTACCTCTTTTCAATGAGCGAATAGAGATATCAACTACAAACAAGCTGGCGCCCGGCGTCGCTAGCACCACGGTTACCATGGCAACCTCCCAAGCCGAAAATGGAGATCACTAAAGGCGCTTCTGACATCGTGCATCCAGATAATTTTGCGTCGTGTCGCTTCTCTGGTCGCTACGCTGCCATATGCAGTGGCTCTAGCGCACACCAGCTCCGAGCACGTGGAGCGAAAGCTCGCGCTGCAAAACCTAGGATCCTGTGTTCGATCCCCACCCCTGCCCGTTCCGATGTGGATGAGCATCGTATCTGCATGCGGTCGTGTATCACTACTGCTATTTTTTTTGTACCAGTACTTGGTGCATTTGAAAATAAAAACAGTGTATAAGACCTACTGCACTGGCTAAATGTCTCATCTACAGTGGAAAACTACGTCGCCATGTTCTGGGAGACTAAACGTCTGCTGCATAAACTACTGAAGACTAACTTGTTTTGTTCGAGCTGATTATATTTTCTTTACGCTAACAAATGAGGTTGATTTTATCTTGTTTTAAACGTTTATAATAAATAAAGAGTGTGTACATAATTTATTTGCATCACGTTTTAACAAAAAGTCTAGTGAAATCAGTTTTGTTTTGTTTCGGTTTCAACTTTCTCTCTTGACGCGCATCTCAGCACGGGTTATTAGGTCTATGAACCTTGTAACACCGGACAACATAGCTGATATCAATCACAGCTGGGAGGTCCAACGATCGTTAGCTAAATATCAGTTCAGTGCTCTAATGTAACCCGAGTATCTATCATATTCTAGATCTTCAGCAAAACTCCCTTCCTTATTATCATCCCAGAGATCATCAGCATCATCGACTATATTTTTTATTAATGCAGTCGTGTGGTATGGACCTTAGGTCCCTCTGCTGCCAGCAGCATATCTATTTGAGTGAACAACAGACTGTATCATTATAATTAACATAACCCTTTACATCGGGCGATCACTGTGGAACAACGCAGGATCTTGTCTCCCCTTCGCGGTAGCCCCTTTCACAGTAGCCTTGTTGCCTGATGAGAAGCGGAGACTTTTACCGTACTGTTACCTGCTTGTGTACCCAGAGGCAGAGCAAACAGGCACTAAGTAGCAAAGAAAAAAGCAACCTGGGCTGTGCAGAAAATCGTGGTCTATGACAGATATTGAAAATGATGATGATTACAGTGACCGCACACATCTCACGTGACTTCATCCGTCCAGTCAAGTTGCGGCAAATGACATACACTGTTCGAGTGAGCCTTTCGTCCGCGGGAGATTGGTGGCCGAGTGGGATAGCGCACACTAGAGTGCATTTATACACACGCGCGCTTTTCCTTGAGTGGTGACATCTCAGCCATTTTTACGCCCAATCGTTTTTATACATTTTGAGGTACCCGCAATCCGGTGTCAATCAGCTCGGCGCGTAGCTTTGGCTAATGCAGAGACGCCATTTTAGCGCCCAAGTCACGCACCGAGTGCGCGAGAGCGTCACGCGCTGAACATTCAGTGCAACAATGGATGTTTTCAGCCTGAGACAGACAGACATGTAGGCACCCTAGCGCACACCAGCTCGGAGCACGTGGAGCGGAAGCTCGCTGAAGAACCCAGGGATCCTGAGCTCAAACCGGACCCCTTCCCGTTTCGATCTAAATGAGAATCGTACCGGCTGTTCGGTCGTGTATCACTACTGCGTGGTGCACGTTAAAGACCCCAGGCTAGCGGTTGTACTGCACTGGCTAAATTGCTCATCTACAGCAAGTGCCTCGTCGCAACTTTAAAATGGCTGACCAACGACTCGCTGTATAAATATCCACACAACCCCAATTATTATTTCTGTTGTCCGCAAAACATGTCAGGAAGTCTCGTTAGGGAAAGACGAAAGAGCGCGCTCTTTCACAGTTTATACCGTCACGTTGCGCGCGCCTCAATATTCTATTTATCTAATTTCTGAGGATCGGTCTGAATGCCTCGGTCCGCTGTTTTGCTTTGTTAAATAGATAATGCCTTGCATTTCATTCAACTGAAACACTCTCCCGCGGGCATGGGCTTGGCAACGGCGTCTCGTGCTTAGTTTTGCCTTTTTCGCTTTTGTTTCACCACCTTATCTTATCTCTTCGTTTTGCAGTTACCCGCCTGTCTTCCCATTCCTCTTTATATTCGAAGCCTGACACTGCAAATGGGCAAGCTGCAGAGGATTCGAAGCACTGTTCATACCTTTCCAAGATATTTTGTATGGAGATCATGCAACTTAGGGCGGGTTATGAACTTCACGAATGAAATTATGACCTCCTTTGTCATTCATTCATGAGAGATATCGTCAGCTTATCCGTGGTTTTATCTCATCTCGTACGTGATAATTAGGTAATATTGAAAGCTTGCATATTCGCCACTTCAACATCAAATTCGCCTTCCCTCTGCATGAGTTGAAACGTGGTGGCGCCAATGTGCAAACAGTCCAAAACCACTTCCAGTTTTGAAATAGGCGGCGGATTTTGCGGAATTTGGGATATCAAGTCTACACGCCATATTTTTCAAATTGCCACTTATAGCAATGTCAGACGTAATTTACACTTATAATAAAAGAATCAGCGTAAAAACTAAAAAAAATGTACATGAGCCGGAAGTGGGCCGGAACTACCCAATAGATCTCGCCAGTAAGTTAATTACAAAAAAAAAAATCTATTAGTTGACGGGTTTGCAATGGCGTAGAATGGTGTAGTGGGGTTACCACGTCCACTTGCTGAGGCGATTTTATGTCTTACTTGAGAGATGGCGCTCCGGTCGACTCCTCCTTAAGCTTTCCCGGACTTACGCAATTGCGTGAGAACAAGCGCGTGTGTTTGTCGGTGTTTTGTTCGTCAGATAGCTCGAAAGATTTAGAATAATCGTAAGAACTGCGTCAGCCGAAATCATTGGTTTCCCACGCTGAACGGGTACATTTTCACCGTGGACGACGTGCACGCAATTTCTAATTACGTACTGCGTTTAAAAAATGTAACTTCCACACAGCAGAGCTATCATCCAACCGTCTTGTCACTCTCGATGCAAGTTCTTATCCCACCATTTTCGCGCTCCTTGGTCTTTGGCTACACCGCAATAAATACATTTGGCGCGTCCTTCACGCGAGCGTATCCGGTTCTTCTGTCAGAAGCAAAACAGTGGTATCGCCAGCGATTAGGCATTCTTGCATTTGAGTCGAAGAACAAAACCGCAAAGCACTAGTAATCACAGTGACCACACGGCAAAGAAACGCAGACAAGAGCACGCGAACTGTAGTTACTAACTAAACGCCCACACCGAAGACGGACGCAAACAGTCGTTTGCCGGGCGCTGCCGGTATGCAGGACTCTCCACGAGGAGTCGACAGCAGCACCTTTATCAGCGTCCGTCATAGACCGCCTCACCACGAAGCATGAGCGAGAGAGGGTGGCGAGCTCACTACCTCATTTTACGTGACTGTAGCGGGGGGGGGGGGCGGGAAGGGTTGGTTGTTCAAAGCTGGCGGAAGAGACAAAAATAGATTTTCCATTCACCTGCTCGATCACACAAGGAAGTGTGCATAAAGTAATTATTAATTTACAAACGCGAAACGGCCAGAGCAGGAGTGCATCACAGGTGACGGTGATTTGACGTTAGTTTGAAAAACTAGCATGATGTTCCTTAGACGTTGTGGAAACATCTCACTCATTGTGACGCTTTGTGAAATGCAAGCGTGTTCTGGGCGCCGCCCACATTATCGTTTGTGCCAAATAGTTTCGTGTGTGGTAAAATTATTATCATTTTCGCGCACTGCTTGGCCACCAGTACTTTAAAAACTGAGCCACGCATTGCGACCGTCCGAGGGTTCATAGTATTGATGTCTTTGTTTCAGAGGCTCAGAGCTCACTCCACACCGACGCGGTTTTAGTGCATTGCAATGCGTCATCAATCTTCATCATGGTTACTAATAGGCAGTTTTAGAACATCGCAGCCGCGAGATACCATACGGTGTGGCAGTGCGACCGGATGCTCGCGCTGCACACGTGAAGCATAATTTTTAACGAGTGACAGGAGCGTTTTCCGCGTGGGTGTCTGGTGTACGGAACAAGGCACAAACTCTTACTATTTTAAGCTGCACTTCACTCAACTGCGACGTATCTAGAGCCATGGCGTTTATTGCACAAGTGTTGAGAACAGAAGAATTCTACAAAGCAATAGGCGTTCATGAAAATCTCAGTAGACGACGTTGATTTGACGTTTTTGCATCGAAACGTCGACGCAGAAACGTCGCTTGCACGTAACGCGACGCTTGACCGACGCGGCTGCCTCGCTCGGCAGAAAACATGTCTGTTTCCGGTAGAAGTACTTATTTACCTCACGGTGACAGGATTTCACATGTTTGTGTCTGAGTCCGGTCGAGTCGAGAAGGAAAACCGAAGTGAATTTAGCACTTTTGTTTCTGTGGAAAACTGGATGCAATAAAACAAAAACAAAAAAATAAATAAACGGATTCTTGCTCCGGGCTTTTTGAACATCGAATATTGATTGGGGGTCTTCATTCGGATGCAGCTGGAAAATCATTTTCTGATCCCTTTAAGCCTGAATGGAGGGTGATTATGTCAATTTCATTTCGCGTGCTCGCGTACACCGGGAGCTGCTGGCTTGTGGCAGCTGAATGTCGCTTAGCGACATGCAGCTGCCACTAGGCGACTTGTGAAGGGCAGCTGCATGTCGCTTAGTGGTGTCTGCTTTGAGTGTCAATGCTTCATCTGGTGTCGAAGAGCTGCGCGTTGTTCTGGTGTCCCACCGCTCTCCCGACGTCCAGGGCGTCCTCTATTTGCAGCATTGCAGAGCTGTCCTTCTTCATTAACTTTATCATCACTACGTTGCCGTAAAAGCAGAGCAGGTTGAAGAGGTACTTTGCGTTCATCTTCTTTGATTTTTTTTTTGAGAGAGAAAGAGCATATATAATTTGCACGGACGAATGGTGCGGGAACGCCACCTGTGTGGACAAGTTGGCACCTCCGAAGCCATATGTCACACAGTCACGCTCTGGAGGACCCTGGTAAAGGTCCTGGGATCCATTACCAGGTGCCCCATAGACGTCGTTGTAGCGGCTGCCGGGGCTGCGAACTGGATGCCTCAGAGTCCGCGGTGGTCGCAGTCGTTGCGTTCGATGGCATAGCTCAGCCACTGCGTTGCCCTAGTCCCCCGAGCCCCGTGGCTCATTGAGGAGGGCGGGAGGGCCACCAGCGATGGTTGTAGTCGCAGCGGGACATGTCAAAAAGCCGAGGAGAAACAAAAAGTATAAAAATGCCTTCTCCAGGGGTTTCTTCTACGAGAAAGCATCGATAACGTTGGGAGCGCGCAATAGACAATTTAGCTTTACGAGCAAACTATCGGTGTCTGCCTCACAGCACCACCTGCGAAATTAGTACGGTGTAGAGATGTACACAATCTTGTCAAAACCTATTGCTACCCACATGTTCTTCTAAGTCCTCGTCTTTGCCACCAACATCAGGATGAGTCCTCGCAGAATTAAGTTTGTTTGAGGCATCGCCAGGATCGCCATCGCTCTCCACCTGCGAAACGAGTTCGTAATTGGATTCATTATACCGTTTTAGGACGGTCACATGAACGGTTCCCGAGAGTTTTCCAGATTCACAGTGGGCGGCTGCGTACGTCAGGCGTGAGGGCTTCTCTTGTATTCGATACAGACCATTCCGCCTGTTCGCCAGGGAAACTCTAAAAACTCTGGGGTGTGTCTAGGTGGGTGCGGCTCTCGAAGTACAACATCTCAGACTGCAAACTGCTCGTCCCGGTGGCCGCGGTTACACTGTTCAGCCTGCTGCCACCTTGCGGCTTCTTATTCTCCCGGACATCACCAACGATCTCCAGCAGTCAGCGTCGGAGATTTCCTGCATACTGATCGTATCAGCGAACAGCGCAGGAATTGTTGGCCGTGCAAATGTTTTGTAATAAAGAAATCAGCGTTTTTCAGAAATTAAAAAAAAAACAGGGCGTAATACGAGTGGACCGTTTAACGGTTGTGCGTGTTGCGAACACAAGCTCTATGAGCTTTGCGTCCCAGTAATGGTGACGTTTGGTGTGAGCTATTAACATCGATTTTCAGTTCCGGTTCACCCGCCCTGTAATATTTTCCTGTGGGTGATAGGAGACGTCCCCTCGGTATTTTATGTCCCCTTGCGGCAGATAAGCCTCGGAACACGCTGCTGGCGAAATAAGTAGCGTTGTCGCTAATCAATTTCGCTTGAAATTTGAAGCATGTTAATGTCTACATTGAAAAAAAAAACAGATTTTCTTGCACGTCAGCAATCATAATGCAAATAGCTCCACACGCTTCCTAAACGGATCCGTGACAACCACCAAGTACTGGTTGCCACCCAGGCTGCGTGGGAAAGGGCCCATGACGTCGCCACCAGTGCCCTTACCAAAGGTAACGGTTTGAAATCAATCTGGAAAGAGACACTCCGGTTTGCACAAACCGGGATTTTTCGACTCCGATTTAAAGTCGAGCCGGAGAGAATCCGGATAGACAATCTCCAGTTTGCACAAACCGGGACTTTTCGACTCCGATATAAAGTCGAACCGGAGAAAATCCGATAAACGATTTTCGATGTGCACAAACCGGGATTTTTCAACTCCGATTTAAAGTCAAACCGGAGAAAATCCGGATAGACAATATCCGGTTTTCACAAACCGGATGTCAACAACTAAATGGAAGACACACCCTGGGAGGGTCAACTTTTGAACCATTGGCTTAAAATTAATGAAATTAACAGGGTAGGCTGGTGGTCATGCTAGAGGCATAGCAATTTGGTCTGTCCGTTAACTGGGAAGAAAATTAGGGCAGCTTCTATCAGCTACACCTATTGTTATTTAGTTAATCTATCGTCAGAAAACTATCACAATATTCAAAATATTTATTCGCTAGATATCTAGCAGAATGCCTAGGAGGTGCGGCTATGGAAAGTTTTTTTGTAAAAAGTCATTTATTCCTATCAATTTTTCCTTCTGCAAAAATGGTCAACTTTTTGGTCTTCTGTGTCTACGACAAAATGTCAACATTTTTTATAGAAGACATCCGTAAAGTGACAACAACATTCCATGGCCGCATTCCTTATTAAATTTCAGTCAGGAAAAGTGAACAACGAGCCTTCCCTGTATTGCCGTTATCAAACGATAGATTGACTAAATGGAATTTATACCAAAATGTGGAACGGAGAAAATTGCGTTCAAAGTGCTACAAACCCTACCTTTTCTTTAGCTTCAGTGGACAGAAAATAATGTATAAAACTTTAACTATGCAGTGTAAAGTAGTTAAAATTTCTGGAATACTCCCTAGATGTTGGTGGATGTAAATATGTAATCTTTCAAAATCAGTGTTTTTTGCACAATATTTTTTTCTGGGTAGTGTCCCCCTTAAGTTCAAATGCACTCTGGAGAATGTCTGGACTGAAAATCACCGGTTTCCACAAACGTTTGACAAAATCAGTTGAATTAAAAGTAATTGGACAAGCCTAGCTGAACAGGTAACCTCCGGTTCGCACAAGCCAAATTGACAAGTCCAGTTGAAATGGTGTATACGGCTGTCGTGTTTCGTTCGATAGCCTATAGACACTGCATGCTAAATGTTCCTAGCGGTCAAATGAAGCTATAAAAACTGCAGATTTAGTATAATTAGTAGTTCAATGCCTTTTAAACAAAAGGTTCCCAGTTCGAAATTCCCATTAAATTCAGTTGGAATTGCAACTGGTTTTAACTGGAACCAATTGGTTTTAGTGGGTTCCAACTGGAAGCACAATGGCCAATGAGTCTCACCAATTAGAATTATTTTTCCAGTTGGATCCTGAATGGGTTCCAAATGGTTCCCATTGGCAGTGACCAATTGGTTGTCCAAAAACCCAATTGGTACCAATAAGAAAATTCCAATTAGAACTTAATGGGAATTTTCAACTGGGTTGGTGAGCCTTTGATGTATGGCAACACACATATGGTTCATGAGCAAGTTCACGAGTGTAGAATCGCTGTTAACCTGGAACTTTTAATTAATTTACATTAAATTACCACATATGCCACTAATATACTCATTAAATACTAGAGGAGCATGACTCATTGTCATGTGCTAAATGAACTTCACTAGCAGCATAAAGATCGTCATGTGCTAAGTGAACTTCACTATACTCTGTTTCACATTATGATGTACCGCAGGAAAGGCTACAAGCGCGAGCTTCTTGCTCAGGGCACATCTTGGTGGCACAAGCCCTCATGCTGTAAGGGCAGCTGCCAATGCTATCAGCTCGCGCTTCTAGCGTTTGCACAACATAAGGTGAAACGAAGTATAACAGTATAAAGATTGTCATATGTGCTAAACGACTTCGCTAAGAGCACGCAAAGACATTAGAAAATAAGAATGCATTATTGCTTTTGACAATCAAGTCGTCGAGTCATTTATTTACAAACATTTTAAAAAGCCTAAAAGAAGCACACATACATAGGGAATCATAAATAGAAAGGCTGCAGTATGACTTGGAAAAGTTAACAATCGTATGTAGCAAGCTCACATTTTAATCAAGTTTTCAGAGCATGTAGCATGTCTGAGCAGGTCATGGAACATGGAGCATGTCTGAGAAATTGGAACATTCCTGTGAACTTCAGCCACCGGCAGACAACTGTGTACGTGTTAGTTTGGCTAATGACAGGTAGTCTGTGTCGGTGCCAATTATTGCATTTCACGGGAATGCTGTTTCGACTTCTCAGACATGGAAAGACATATAATAGACCATTGGAGCAATGCACGCATGCATTTCTACTCCCAAGATGAGCTTACATATACATGACATTTTTTTACTTGAATTTGATTAGTAACAATAATTACAAAAGTTATAAAAGAAATAATTAGGTCATCAACAATAAAAACAAAAGTATGAATGTTTGCATTGGCATGCCAGCTGCATTACCATCTATTAAAACTACCTAAAGCAATTATTGTCATTTCGGAATGCACTTTCAATATTTGAACCCCTAGTACAATAAGCAGACACCTAAATCCATTCTGGTAAATAGTGCAATTAAACAATCATCAGTTTTATAGTAGATGTGCCCTAAAAGTAACATTCATAAAAGAAGAGAATCAAATAAACATTTGTTGCAATATTTACATACACCATGCATACTGTTAGCCACCACAGCGTGATAAGATACAAGCAGGGGCGGATGCAGGAATTTCTAGAGGGGGGGGGGTCAGGTGTTGGTAAGCGTACCTTATGTTTAGGAACCCCCCCCCCCCGTTTCCCCGCCCTAAATTTTTACACATGCAGGAATCAAGAGAGGGTCAGGACATCCGGACCCCCCTCTAAATCCGCCCCTGGATACAAGTGTCTCATACAAGAAATATCATGCACTGTAAATCAAAATGGTACCCACATAGGCATCACTATACAAAAAGTAAATTAAGTAAATATACATTTCGGACGTAGAAATTGGGAACGTTCCCAATCATAGATGTTTTTACACGACAGTCACTCACCCCATGGAGCTAATATATAACATTGACAGAAATTGCAGACGCCGTACAACTTTTCGCTTGTTGCCATCGATACCGAACAGAGGTTGCATGGAATCTTCAAATGTAGGCTGACATAAATTTTCCAAACTGATTGGTTATTCTGACATTTTTAGGGGAATCCTTTAGAGTGCGAAAAATCAGTCTGCGACTATACAGAGGTGAAGCAAGCTTGCTTCAATCCCGTTCAGTGCTGTTCGCCAGGTCGCAAACATACGACACGCTTGCACCTTGGTTCCGAAACTGGAAGAAAAGGCAAGATGCCTTGAGATCTGATGGCTCAACAACACGTACCACGCCCACCCTAGATATAAAGCATTCTTTAATGTGGCTGGGAAGGAGTTGGCTTTCGGTGATCACAATGTCATCACAAACAAGGAATACTTTCGAACCTACACACAGGATCTTTTGAATAACCCGATAGTCTAGGCCATGTGTCTGGATCACAGATGAGTCAGACTTCAGAGGTTTTTGTTTGCCCTGCTGCGAAAGATCTGCCCTTTGTGGACAAATCTCTGGTACTCGGCAGCAAGGGCAGGGCACTCTTCAACATACTCCGCAAGTGCCGTCCTGATTTCTGGAGACAAGATGAGTTTTTTAGGGCACCCAAGCAAGCCAACATCACCTATGGAAACGAAGTTGACCAGCTTGGGATAGCCCAGCATTCTGTGGCACACGTCTTTGCCGCTATCAGGCACGAGTGGTGAGGCCAGGAAAGAATCTAACTGTTGGGCCATGAACACCCTTTCCACAATCTGACTGGGCACTCCGTTGGCGCCAGTGACAAGCTTTACGAGGCGGCCATTTCCACTTTCAAATACAAAGGCAGAGTGGCCCCAGAGCGGCCCCATCTGCCGAGCCGCCTCTGCCAGGTGGAGCATCTGGTGAATGTTGAACGTCATGGCTTGATCCTTGTACAGTGTCGCTGTGGAGGCTACAAAGGTCCGCAGTAGAGCATCTGTAAGTAAAAGGTGGTTGGTATTAAGTGATAATAAACTAATTTCTTGGCTGTGCAGTAAGCATTATGTACCATCAATGCATAAAAGATGTTGACACCCTGTCTATTCGGACCTTTACTGAGAATATACCAAGACTTTTCGACACTTAGCATTCAATATTCTGATAGCTTTTAAGCAATGCCTGGAACATTTTACAATATTCCACACCTTCCAGTGTTATCCATATTTGCACGATCATCCAGGTTTACCTCAATTAGGATTATAGTCCCAGTCTATCCAATAGTCAGACTTCTGTTCCTTAGCTCAGTTTAAACATAGACCAATTTCAGACGCCAATTGTCTTAACTTCTATGTACTACGTACACATCGCGACACTGCTAGAGCGAACACGACATCGGCACGTTTTCGCATTTTACCTCTAAATAGTATTAGCAAGCACAAAATTTTATTGCTTACATTAGAGATCTAAATGAGCTCTTTCCGTAGCAATAACTTGGATGACGTCCTTTAGTTTCAAGAGAAAAATTGGAAAAACCAGCGATCGCTCGGTCGTGCTAACAGTGTCGCACTCTGTAGGTACCATAATATACCGCGGAAGCACCCACTTCGTTCAAGCGCCCACTATCAACACTTCCCAAACTTGGAAATACTGCAAATCATGCGTTAAGCACCTGATTTGACCGGACAAGCACCCATCTCTAGATTAACCCAGTTTTCACGTAAAGTCGGGTGGACGCTACATTGGTATTAATGCAAAAGCATTAACTGGTCCCATGGAGCGAGCAGACGTCATCAGCCGCACCAAACGGCAGATAAATTCCTGAAGCAGTGATCTGAGGCATCCCAGCTTTGAAACTACGCAAAAAGCCATGCCAAACCGCAATGATATGAAGCCGACGCGTGTCAGTTTCAATTCGCCCCACCCCATGGCGCTGCGTGTCCGCGCCGGAGCAAAAATGGCCGAGGCGGCGAAAGGATCACATGCGTCCGAGGCGCCGAGGTTCAGAAGCGGCCTTGGTGCCGAGGGGATCAGAAGCGGCCGTGGCACGAAGAATAACATTCATGCTTTCGCATTCACAACTGCTTAGATGTACCTCGAGTCTTTTTACGGTATGTTCCCAAAAAGAAATTTCAAACCTAAAATGACCCATAAAAATCGGAGACTTGAAGAGTGAAGCTGTGACTTTTCTCAAATACATATTTTACTGATCCAGGTTACCTATCAAAATCTAAAGTCTGAAATCCCACAACAGAGAACATTATAACTCAATAAATGGTTTCACCAATATTGAGCTAATAGTCGCTGGGAGTATAAACATCTTTAGTATTGTCATTGAGACAGTAGTAGGTGGTTTTTGTAGTGGGAGTTGACACTATCTAAATATATCTACCTCGGAGACATATTCAAGCTAAGTTACAGCTTATACGTGAATTCTCGGCTTTTGTGGGTTATCTAATTAGGTCGGGCACTATTGCGGAGACATGATGTACGTAGTAAAACGAAAAGTATGATACCGATATTATATCTGGCCCACCTTTTGTTTACAATGTTAGACAGAGACAAGCAGAGAAGCGACTGTGTTGGCTGTGTTGTCAATTATCACTGGACTGCCAATTTTTCTGTGGTTATCATCATTATCCCTATCTATCTTCCGCTGAGGGACAGCATGGGCATTATATAAGAAAGTAGATATATCACATAAAAAAAAACATCTGGACTTGAATGCAATAACAAAAGCAATGATAAACATCTGTGAAATTTTCTATGTTTATTGTGGGTGCTTCTGACCCTTCAGCTAAAAAGTACCCAAAGGTTTCTTTTTCCACCAACATTAACAAAAATATGAAGTATTCTCAGGTAAAGTGCTTCCATCATGAGAAAGCACGGATGCATTCCATTCGTAAACAAAACTTAACGATTAATGTCCCCTTGAAGTTTAAAATGGTCACCCAGATCTGACTTCAATAAAATAAGGATGAGCATTGTGACTGAGAGCAAAAAATGCTCACAGCCAGTTTATTGTATGTAGTAACAATGCAATAGCATGTTTGCCCTCACCTGCACGGTCAATTGAGGACGAAGTGAGCTCCTCTCTCAGGAGAAGATGCACTCCTTCAACAAGCTTGGCCAGGTGGCTCCAGTACCTCGGATGAAGGATTCCAAGTGTACATGGGAGACAGTAGTAAAGGAGCCAATGCCTCCACTCGGACGCCTTCCAGTTGCTGCGAGTTGCCAAGGACCTCGGCAGCCTTGTGACGCAGTGGGGAGGCGTGATGGAAAGTAGGCGCCTGTCTAGTGCAGCAACAGAGGAGGGGCTGCCTGCAATATTAAGCAAACAAGAAAAAACATTTCGCTATGACATCACCTTTGACTTGTTCCAAGGGCGTCAGTGTAGTGACAGTAATAAAGGGCAACTAAAGAGGTTCTAACAAAATCGAGTTGGAGGTGGATTCTAGAGTAGTTTTACACCCTGATTTTGAATAAGTCAACCATTTGACCGAAACGTTTTCCTATTAACGCAAAGGGAACACAAAAACGAGCGCCGGTCAGCATCGGCAGAATCGGCCTGACGTCATATGCAGAGCTTTACGCGGTCATTTTGTATTGCTTCTGGATGATCACAGGTTCAAATAGCGATCCTGATAATCACCTATCACCTTGTACAGTAGAACCTCGTTGATACGTTTTGAAGAAACCGCGAGAAAAAAAACGTGTTACCCGGGAAAACGTATGATCCAAACTCACCATTTTCAAGCACAAAAAGAAAAAAAATAGTCGAGAATGAGATCGAACAGCGTTTAATACAGCGCTTCACTTGCCGAAAGCGTCTGTCAGCTTCTGCTGGCGAGTGCCAGCAGAATCGTTCTGCGATGGCGTCATGGCATCACGAAAGCGCGTCGCTTTTGCGAGGCCATCGCAGAACGAAACGAAAAGGGCGCGGGCTTGGGTGGAACTTGAAACTGAAGCAGCCAAAGAAAGCTGCCAACGCAAAGAAAGAAACAAAGAAATGCCAGATTCGCTCATTTACTAGAACCGCGCTACCGCTACTGCTCCCTTGTACGTCATAGTCTAGAGTTACTCTTGCGCACTCTTGCAAACGGTGCTTTTAGCCCTCGGAACAGTGCCTCAAAGAGCTTGCTGGAGTTACCGAGAGTGACCCATAATCACGTGTCTACTGCGGAAACGCTTGAAAAGCCGAAAGTGAACATACTGCTACGGTGTTGACAAGTGAAGAGAACATGCGCTCGCACAGGCGAACGATCGGTAAACAGCTGTATTTGGGTTTCGTTTTTTACGCTGCTGCTTCGGTTGCTCGTTACGACAGAATTCGTGCCACTTTCGCCAGCGGTGGCACTTAACAAGAGGAAAGTGAACGACAGCATCAGATGGACGCGCTGTTGTTCCGAGCGGTTAGTACGCCGCCGCCGGAGTTGCAATCGCTCGGAATCCTTTGTTATTATTTTGATGGGAAAGATTATTTGACGAATCGAATAATGAGCTAAGACAGTAAAACCGCGCTGTGGGTTCTGTAAACGACCTTAATCACCGGACGGCTCTCGGAAGTTGCGGAGAACAATAGATGCAGAGGCGGCATTATCAGCGGGCGCTGCGAGACCGTTGCGCACGCGCGCGCTGTGTATGCCTCGGCGCGCTCGGCGCTCGTTCGTCGAGGCCGGATGTTCGGAGCTCCGTTGATTGCCAAAAAAACGTACAATCCGATCGACATTTGGCAGAATGTTGAGCGTATTTTCCAGGAAATCGTGTTATCTGGGAACATATGAACCGGAAAAAAAACAATGCAGCTCTATGGGCATTTTCCGTGCCCTCACTCGCGAACGCATGAACCGGGAAATCGTATGAACCGGGAACGTATCAATGAGGTTCTTCTGTGTACACAAAGAATGGCAAGCCATTAAGCACCTGAGGTTCAACAAATATAGAGGGCTCTTTACGTGACTCTATATGCGTTTGAGCCCTTAGCGAAGTGTGGGGAAAACATCCGTGGAGAGGCTGCGAGTCCAGAGGAGTGGCAATGCTCGCAGCCCCAGGTGAGCGGCATTGCATCCTATGCACGTTTGGGCAACACGTACTGGTACATATCCTCATCTTTTCAGGTTGCGTTAGAACACACAAGAGAGAAAATTAAGAATTTGAGACTGTGCTGAATGAAGTGGCAGTGGCACTCGCTCGACGACACTATGGCGCTGTCACACGACTGCCACTTCTTGCTCGCTGACCGGAAGGCACTAGCGGGCAAACGTCCACAGACTTGCTGGTGGGTCTGTGAACATTCATCATGATTTAGTTTCCTAGAAACCTCATTAGATCACAATAATATCTTACCCCACGGTAACAAAGACATAGCATACCACTCACAATCGCAAAATTTTTGAACAGAAAAAAGCTCTGTAACCTTGTGCACTTTGCAAGATTTACGAAATATTGAACATACTAAAATTCCGTTCTATAATTTGAATGTTTCCTATAGGGGTGATTATCGGCTATGAATGTGTTCCATTCTATATTATTTTCACAAAGAATTTACTACATGCATAAATCTGTGTACGATTCGCTGCAGATTTATTTGCGTGGCCTATTTTATGCTGGCATGATTTTCTCTCTCCAATTTATTGCCGTGATTAGCCTCTCATGATGGCATCCGATTTACGTCAAGCTTATAAAAAGTGATGTGGAGGTCGGCCAGAGCTGGCTTGCCCGAGCCAGCGTTTGAGCCGAGACTGCATGGTGAAAGAAAGGACTGGCCGGGCTAGCACACAAGCGGAGACAAACATTGAATCATAACTTCAGCTCTCATGCGCGCCGGGCCTTGGCAGTGATTTCTTTCACCCAGTTTCTGCTCAAATGCTGGATTGAGCAAGCCAGCATTCTGACTGTACTGCTTCACCATGTTGATTTTGCGGACATCCGACTTTGCAAAAAGCAATAGTTAGTTCAATACTTTGTATAACTAAGGACTGTGGTATAACTAATCATGCTGCCTTAGAGGAGCCAACAGCCGCACACAGGGTCGGCATAACCGTGCGACTGTCATGGCAAAGGAGACCGAAACAACAAAAACGAAAACGAATAACAAAAATATACCACGCGCAATCGCAGAAAACCACGAGCAGTCACAGAAAACCAAACGGAGATAGCAGCGAACAAAGCAGAGATGCGCAGATGAGCCGTACATCTGCATATAATGTCATCTGATATCACGCCTCTCGCTTGCCTCAGAGAGGGCGGGGCTTCGGCGCTATTTTCAAAGCACTGTTACGACTGCTCCTTCCATCAGATTGAAAAATAATTAAGATATATGTGGTCCTGGGGGGCAGAAAGTGTTTTTGTTTTCTCGAATACAAAACCACTTTAGTTTCCCTTTAAACTTCGACACCCACAGGATGCATATGCCTCTACATCTCTCTGAACTAAAGATGCCTGATCTGTAGGAGTTCAATTGTTTTTTGCTTTTTTTAGGATGTAGTTCAAAGCTCAGTAATTAAAAAACTGCCTGACACTCTCCTTATGATGCGATTCGCCAATGAACTAAATGTTTGTATCAGAGCCGCTTGCCTTGTCCCTTCCTTCCCTTTCCTTTGAAGCTGACGGCTACGCAGACATAAACTAATTAATGTTTGTTTGCTATGTTGTATGTATTCTTGGTACAGAAGGCTAGCTCCAAGAAAACGTTGAAGCCCTAGGCCCACCTACCACATCAAACATTTGGACTTCATATTTATATGCAGGTTGCATAGATTGCCCATCGGAAACTCAAGATTCAATTTTCCCCTTTGGGTTAATGCAGAGCATTGAGCCCAATGTCTGGTAACAGAGCAAATATACAGATAAATACAAGAACAAAAGGCTTAACATTTGCAATAGTCAATAAATAAACTGTTGCATCTTTCATAAATGTTTTACAAACATTTTAAAATGTAGGATTATAATATACATAAAATCAAAGTATTTTATAGGCACGTTTGCAAAAAATGGGATGGTGAATGTTATGTCAATTGTCAATAATTTCACTATCTCCAGTTTTATAAATGCATATAGTGATTGATGTTGCAAATGATGGCTTGTATAAGCCATCGTTTGCAACATCACCTTGTGAATTTATAGAACCCGGTGATAGTGAAATGATCAACAATTTTCACATGAAAACCTTTACTAAAAGTTAGAGTATCCCTGCCATCTTACCTATGTAGAACCGCTCGTTGGAGTTTACAGACGACAGCAGTATCTCCGTGATCTGGCGAATCACGCCTAGGAGTACAGCATGCATGTACTCCACCGTGAACCCCCACACCAGGTCAAAGTCTGGAAGGCTCACGGCTGGAGACGGACCCTTGTAGCCGTTGATGACCAAGGAGGACTCCAGGGCCACCTCCATGTCCCGTAGGACACCTGCTGACGTCCTCCGACGTGCATCCTCAAAGGAGAGGAATCTGAGGCTCCCTGAAAATGAGGTTGAAATGACTATACAACACTTGTAGTGGTAGAGCGTTTGCACTAAAAGGTCAGATAGCTACGTACCATCAACGTAATCTCCCTTGATTAGGCACCATGGGCACCCGTAGTACCCGTTGAACAGTACCATGTTCTGCACAGATGCGCGTGCGGGGGCATCCACGCAGCAGCACAAGATGTACGCTCTAGACGAGTGCTGTGTGCCTTCATGCTGCCAGGGGACGGGTTGCATGCTCTTGACGCCCTCCACAAACTTTCCAAAAAACAAAGTCATGTTGGGGTGCCCCTTCCCAAACCAAAGTCCAGCAAGCACCGAAACCTGGAATCGCTGAGGCACTGGCAACTCGTTGACAGTGAACTGAATGGGCCAGACGGATGCACCGGAAGATGTAAATACGGGGCTCCCATCGGTGTTCACTGTCAACGTGAGGTCACTCTCCCCAGGGTCCCCGATGACTGCAGCTTCTTGTACGCTTTGGCTTGAGTGATGTCACTGATGACACTGGTGGTAGCACCCCGGTCACTGGCAATCTGGTTCAGCTTCTCGTGAAGGGCTGCTTTGTTGTTCTGAATGACATGATTCAGCTGCTTGCCGATGTCTAGAACAACGAAGAAAGCCCCATCTTTCTTTGCATCTTTGAGCTTGCTAGACGTCTCGCAGGTGGGACAGACGCCATCTTCAGTGGAAACCTCCAAGAGATCATTGCATGACCGGCAGTAGAAATGTCGTACAGCTGTGGACTCTGCCTCGGCTGCAAACAGCTTTCGGAACAGGTACTTGCTTTGTGGGAGCACAGACTGCTCTGGAGCAAAGAATGCATTGACCATCAAAAGAAGGTTGTCAAGGCCCTGCCAGCTTAAGGCTTCACCAGCCACAAACGCCATTATCATTGCAACAGCTGCTGCCTTGGTAGTTGTCGAATGGGGCAGAGCTTGGGTTCCAAAAGCTTGTAGGCCAGCTGCCAGTGCATGTTCTTCACTCATATGTGGTGGTCGCTCGGTGGTCTGTTCCCAAGAGGTTGAAGAATCTGCATGTGACTGGTGAGTCGTCGTCTCCTCTCCATTACTCTCTGAAGAGCCAGCGTCTTCCGCAGTGATTCTCGACTGAGGTTCACTGCTGCAGGAATCACAGTCACTCTCGAGCTCGTCACCATCGCTGGGGACATCATAGACGGGAGAACTGTCTGTTGCTGATTGGTTCCCGCTTGGCACAGCCTTCTTACACCGAGACAGAGTGGACTTTGGTATCTTGAAAGACGAGCCCTTCTCTAAGTAAACAAATCGTCGACGTCGAGTTGCTTCACTACTAGCCATGATAAAAAGTCACGGAGTCAACGCACAAGTCGTCGACGTCGAGTTGCTTCACTACTAGCCATGATAACATAGTCACGGAGTCAACGCAGCCATCAAACCAGGCTTGTGAACACGCGCACGAACACCAGGAAACAGGAGAGAAATGTAGAATTGCTGAGGAACAAAGGGAGCGAGAAGCAGAATGACGCAAATGACGCGACTGACGCACACAAAAAAAGAAAAAAAAAGAACCAGTTCGAGTTTCGAACGATCGAAAGTCACGCAGACGACGAAAGCGAAAGTCACGCACAAACACTCCGCCTAAAAATGGTCCACGTAAATACGGAGCAATGTAGAATAAAAGAGCCAACGGAGAAACACCAACCCGACCACACTTCCAAGACGAAGAACAAGCAGGAGCTGCCGAGCGTCAAAACTGAGCGGAACAACTGGAACATGCACAAGGAAAACGAAGGAAACCGAGAAACGGAACAAGCCGAGCCACTGAGCCGAGCGAAACAGTGATCACGGTGACCTTTTTTACTGCAGACGCAGTCAGAGCCGAAGACCGAATCGACAATAAGCCAGAGCCACGGCCAGCGTCGAAGCTAGGCTGCTAGCGCTGCTAGGCTGTTTGGTCACATTTTAATCTAATTTTTAGCGCCCCCGAAGCACCGCACAAATTCGTTTCGCTGCAATTGAGGAATTGTGCGTGTGTGTGTGTGTGTGTAAGGGGCGCGGGGGGGGGGGGGGGGGGATAGCAGACGATCTCATCGCGCCGAGCATTCGGGAGTTGCTCGCAGTCGTTAAATCGATGTCTGTTTGGTGTTTCAGTGGTCATAAAAATAACATTTAATAAATTCTACTATTTTTAATAGTTAATAAGAGCCTTCAAGATATTGAGGATTTTCTTTTTTACGAAATAAACACCAATAACATACCATCATGTTACAGCGGTTTCACTTCTGTTTTCAAGAGATATTCGCAACAGGCTCAAAGCAATCCCGTCCAATCCAATCCAGTCCAGCTTTATTTTTCTGAGTTGCCTGTGCGTCTCGCTGGCTCTGCTCTTGCCTGTGCCTCCTAGCCCTAACGTGACCTTTATTTTGTGTATTACTTTTGGTATCGTTGTTTTTAGCTTTTGGTGTTACTGCCGTTCTATCTTGTGCACTTTGTTTTGTGCGTTGTGCGTTTTTTTTTCTGGTAGCTCAGCAAGCGTTGCTCTATTCTTTTGGCTTTCTTTTCGTATCGTGCTTCTGTTTTCGCGATGTACTACGCGTACGTTCATTTCCCCGCCGACAACGAGAAGGCGATCATGCCGGTGTGCCTGATCAAGGGTTATAATCCAAAAACGGAGACGGACATCCCTCGTGAATCGGTGCAAGCGTATTGGCGCTCCGAGGCCGGCCTTGAAGAAGGGTACTACGAGGCGAAAGTGGTCCTTCTGGCAAGTAAGTAGCTGGCCTTTACTGTTCCTCTGTGTTTGCCCTGCGCTGATCTGTTTCCTCAAGGGAGGTTGTGCGGTTTGTGTAGCTCAGAACTCGATTGCAATACTGGGAAATCGTACTTCCTTAACATACGATTGTGATAAACGCAATATCCAGCGTTACTTCCGACGTAACTATTTTTGATGAGTAAAGCTATACGCACTCCGTCGTGCACCTCGACCGGAAAGGGCTGTACGCATTACGCGAAACTCCTTAGAACGAATAGTTACCACGGGTTTTCTAAGCGGTGGCATAACATAGTGGCAATGTGTCTGCTTCATACGCAAGTGGGCAGGGGCTCGATCCGCGGGTGGGCCCACTTTTTTTCTTCTTTTTTTTCTTGAATATTTTGTTTTGTCGAGGCTTTTGGCGATATTTGCGGCATTCCTTTTTTACGCTCAAAACTAGAAGAAAAAAAACGAAGAAAGAAAAAATTGGGTTGTCGAAACTTCGCAGAACTAAATGGTGGCTCCCTTTCCGGAGGTGCAAACGGTAACAGCGGGGCTTGGATTGTTGGCTGGACGCCGCGAAGCGGCGTTTACGGCTAAAGTTTCGCTGTGGCTAGCGTTACGTCCGGACGGAGCACTGGAAACGCGTATACCTAACCCTCCCCCGCCCTCCTCTCTCTCCCACGTGAACCTAGGGAAGGCGGAGATTTGGACGTAACTTGGGTTACGTCGGACGTAACGCGGGTTACGTCGGACGTAACGCTAGACACTTCGTTAAAGTTTTGTAAATAGCAGCCGGACACTGTCGCCCCGAAGCGTCGTGAACGAAGGCGGGGGTGTGTGTTCAAGGGCAACTCCGCTTCTCTTTTGGTTTTGCACAAAAACAATGCAGTCCTCTTCAGTATCGCCTAGGAAAACCACACGACAAATATTACGACGCAGCTCTGTCCAAATGTTTCTTAAACGGTCCGGCAAACTTTGCAACTCGACAAGTTGCTGAAATCAACTGACTCGAGCAGGCGAATCCAGGAGCAACCAACAGCGCAGTCAAGGCTACGGCATGGGCGTAGCCATCATTGAGCCAAACATCATCACCATTGCCCGCTTTTGCTTGTTTTTACTTCTCCGGGCGAGCGTAGTGGATTACGTGCTCATTGTTTTCAGTCACCTTGTGACCGCTCATAAAAAGTGCTAATGGTACGCAGCCTGCACTGTGACTCTTACCATTTCATCAATCAAGAGGGACGATAACTGCGTTGGTAATCTCAAGGATGTAGATGCCTGCTTATGAGCGTTGACCTAAGTACGCACATAATGCAGTGGTTATAGCACTTGCCTCGCAATACAGCCTTTTACCAATTGCATGCCATCTAGTGGCGCGGTTTCAAAATAGTGTGCGGTCGCTGGGCGTGGCTCTCGGCCGCCATCAAAATGTGTACCGCGGTCGGGCACCATGTGCTGTTGCGCCGGAGTCACACCTTGCCAGACGTTTTTTACCATTGTCCCACTGTGCAAGTAAACATTCTGTGAATCATAGCCCGAGTTTGGTGACTAGGCCTCAGAAACCAAAAACTTCCTAGATGCGAGTCACATAGAACAATATGCGAGCACACAGAGATCTACAAGAGATCACGGAGCCAGTGACTCACTAAAATAATTGTAATGTTGTGCGCAGAGATTATCAGCAGAGTACAAGGCATGACACAGCACAATCAAATGACCGCTAACTTTTCTTATTTTTCTCTTCGAATTTAAATGCTGTCATTGAATCTATGGCTTGCACGTGACATAATTCTGCAGTGCTGGGGGTTGTTTTACTTGTTGCAAACTGTGCAGTTCAAGCTTGATGGTGTAAAATTACTACAGCATCAAATATACACTGGTGGCTGATATGCCACCAGTATGCCTGACCCAGTTATATCAGACTAACTTATCTATTCTGTGGCTCTGTTAACATGTTTTTATCTTTTATTTACCAGAATCCAAGAGGGCACTTCTCGAGGAGATGGCCCACAAGAAGCGACTGATTATTCCCCAGATTTTTGAGGAACCAGTGCAAGTAAGTGGATCTGTTGCAGACACAGACTTTTGTTTCGAGTTGGTTATTGTGATGATGACATTTGATACCTTACTTTAGTCATTGTTTGCGATTTGTAACGCTAAAAACCTGAAAAGAAGTCTTGGGGATGTCTAGAAGTATTTTGTCGAGCCACCAAAAGAAAAGAAAAGAAAGGAAAGCTAGTTTGTGGTAGATAGACCTATGAGGTGGCAAATTAATTGTTTAAGATCGCAGTTCCACAAAAGAGGGCAGTGGAAAATGTCTCAATTACAATATGGCTCCACTTTGAGCGGACTTTTACTTTTCAGCCATGAAAGCTTGGTGATGATTCTAGACTGCTGAAAAATATTCTAGATGTCTAATATTAACCTAGGAAGCCGTGAGTTCAGTTTCTTCAGATGCAATATAGTGGGAATGTTGAAGAAAAACAAGAGATTTGTCTTCTTTATGAGTTATTCCCGAGAAAAATTACTGGTAACATTACCTCATGAACTCGGCAAACTTCCAAGAGGGTGTGGACCCCCAGTCACGCCCTATCAATTCAGCTTTGCTGTTCGAAGTGCCAACCATCTTGACCAGTGTAGCATGTCTCCACAAAGCAGTTCAGAATGCGGCCGCAGCATACAGAAAGCATGACATTTCGAACACTAGGTGTTGGGTCTAGGGGGTGTGAAGGGGGCTCTGGCCATAGAAACAGCGACTTATACCTCTGTCAGACAGGCACCCAAAAAGTTTTACCGTGCCAGACAGCGCAAGTAAATGTCATTTAGACAATGTTTACAGCGATTGAAGCCTCGTAGCTCGTTCAAACGCGTAAATCACGTTCACGCCAGAAAAATATTATTTTAGCGATATAAATCATTTTTAAAGTTTTTCTTAAAAGGCAACTCCGGTCCATACTTTCGATTTTGTGATTATGACTGTTTTTAGTGCAGTCAGCGTCCCTGAATTGCAAGGTGTAATTATTTTCTAGTTATTGTGCATAGTTTTAAAGATATCGATGCCTCAAAGTTTTGTTTGGGGCGCGGCCAACACAACCAGAACTAGCCGCTCGAGGCCCCGGCAACACTGGAAATCAGCCGCTATGTGAACGTGACGGCAGGTTCGTTCTTGTTCAACGAGTACGCAGGCCGAGTGGCACATACCTCTTTTGCGCTTAGCTGATTTTGTTTTAATTCTGTATACGTGGTAGTTATCCTGCATATGTAGCAAGAGTTAGTGCGTATACCCAAAAGCAAGCAACTCAAAAACCTGTGAACTCGGACGCACGGCGGCTGACGCCGTGCGTGCGCTATGCCGTACTCGTCGCTTGTATGCATTCAAAAGCTAGCCACTGGAAAACGAATTAACTCATTCGGTGCCACACTCGGCGGCTGTCGTCGTGTGTGCGGTCTTCCGTACTCGTCGCTAGGCTTTAATCGTCATCGGGGCTCCGTGGATGGAGCGGCGTTGCTCTACGCCGCGTTGCCAGTGACTTACAGTACTGGGGGCCCTCTCTCTTTCGCGCTGCGGGTCAGTCCCAGACACGAAGCTTTGAGGCTCTCCGGCGCGGGCCGTGGCACCCGAACACACGTGTGCTGGGCTGTACACGTCTGTTTTTTCGTTCCTTTTTCCTTGGGAGCGTAAAGCCGAAGTCCAAAGTCCACTCGTCGAACAGCGTTCACCCACACCTTCTTTAATTTCCCGTCGGTTAGAAACTTGTGAAAAAGCACCTCCGGGTTACGCAGCGGGTTGTTTGAGCAGCCCACAGCGCTACCAGTTGTTCTCTGCATCTCTCGAGGAACAGCTGGGCAGCCTTGGGCGCACCGAGTTGCTCGCTAAAACGAGTCTGGGAGTCCTCACAAGCAAATAAACAAAAGGCTATGCCGAAGCTACACGGGCTACAGATAAAAGCAACGGCTAAACACACCTATCACAAGCCGAAGTAGCGGTGGTAGTGGCTCAAAGGAGCGCACTCTGCGCAACGCCCGGACCGGAGGAAAAAAGAGAATGATACTGACGTTACGGCCCAATGTTGCTTTAGCGATCGGCAACCCGCTGGCCGCCCGCTAAGGAGCAGCGGGTCGCATTTTTATTATCGGGATTAGTTTAGAATGTGGCGTCCCACGGATGTAATATTTTGGCTGGGGTCGTATTTCGTGTCACTAGAGCGATACCAGCAATTTATTTCATTTTGAGTTTTGGCTGGAGTTGCCCTTTAAACAAACAAAATATTAAAGAAAAGACGAAATGACGGATTCAGTCCAGTGATTCCAACAAAGTCTGCTTTAAGTCCAAGCAAAGTCGTTTTTCGGCAATTAGTGGCAACCCTGAGCGTCTCCCACTCACTCAGTCCTAATTTTGCTCAGTGCTCCCGTTTCTTTTCGTGCTTCTGCTACGCTTTTGTCCTGTTCAGTTCGGCGTGATGCTCGCGCTTGAGTTTCATCTCACGCGTCGGAGGTCCTCCAGCCGATCCTCCCTAAGTCATATCAGCGCCCAGGTCGCCTCAGCGCTCCAATGGAAGTGCGGCAACCCCTTCATAACTGTGGACGCTCCTCGTCGTTAGACATATTGCACGACGCGAGAGTGAGATACAGAAATATGTATGTTTAACAAAATATTAAATATATACAGTTAGCAATACACTATTATAGATGGTAAAATAAAAAGTAGAGAAATGAAAGCTAGATAACTACGGTTCTAAGGAAAATTGAGAGGAGGAAAACTGAAGTGCCTAAGCGGACGATGCGAGCAGTGGGACGATGAGGCCTACTAGATAGCTGGGGCCGTGAGTAGAAAAACCTATAAGTAGAGTGAGGTCTGTACAGAATATACGTGAAACTCTCTCTTTTCTAATAATCAAAATACAAAAACTTTGATTTTAGATATCAGTGCGATCTTTTATTTCAATTCGCTTCTCTAGTGTAGACCGCTGCTGACGAGAGTAGGCCTTTAGCAGCCGTAAAGGAGTTGCGGGAACTCAGGCTCAGGAAAAGGACCTTTATGCTAAATGCTATTTGAGTTGCCGTGTGGCACTGCCTAAATGACATTTACACTAAAGGTCCTTTGGCGTAAATGTCCTTTTAGGTGCCCGTCTGACAGGGGTATAAGTACACTTTTCAAACTGAGTTGATGAAGATAGTTAGCTGCTGAATAGGAAAATTTAGAGCTATTTATAATTCATCACTTGCTCACAAGGGCATGAGGAAGAGGATGAGAATGGCACTAATGAAGAGGACAAACATAGTTTTTAAAGCTCGTGCGTGATCACTATAGGATCAGCCATGATTAAACAAAGATAAAGCTTGCACAATATGTCAACATTGGACGCCTTAACTGCTTTGAACTGGAAATGTGCTGAAACTTGGCAAGTGAAGAACATTGCACTGCCTTTGACTTATGCGTTAGGATTTCCTGAACGCGGATAATGTGCAGTCAAGTGTTGTAGATGACGATGTGGGTTCAGTGTTTACTATTTGTTTATTTTTGAATCCACTTAGATCACTCACTCCAGGCATGCATATGATGAAAGGCAGGGGAGTCCTTGCACTGTCTGCCCTCATTGCTTTGCCTGGAGGCAATTAAAAGCGGACAACAGTGTTCATTCGAGTTAATGGGTGGGTGAGCTGAAGAAATGTTGATGGAGGAGAACGGGCCCTGTCTTCTAGGTAGTAGTGGTGAAATCTGGGGCTGATGTTCATTACATTTTTCTGCAAGAAGTTCTTGATTTGCATTTCCTTTCAGTTAATGGGAACCTCAAGCAGGCATATCAGAAACAAAAAGTTACTAAGCGTGTGAAGTACTAGTACCAGCAGCTCGTGATAGTACAGTTATTTTTATAGGTATAGTGGGCTGTTCCATTCATATATTATTGGTTGAGCTGCCATGAGTTATAAACATTTTTACACTCAACAGTGCTATCATTTTTCCTACAGAATGTCAACAATTTAATCTTTTCTTCCGTGGAAATTGGAGCGCAGCGCACTTGTCGGTTGACATTTGCAGTTAACTTATTTCTCCTCACATGCACAATATTGTATTGTATTTTGTATGCTTCAGGCATCAACATCAGGTTCTGCCTTCAGCAAGAACAGCAAGCAGCGCAGGGCTCTTGCCAAGAATAAACAGCTGGCAAGTTTCCTGAGGAAGAGGCCATTAGAAGACACAAGTGACGATGAGGACCCTGCAGTTGTCCAGAAGGCAGAGCTAGACAAAGCTGAGGAAGCTCTGCGATCGCTTCGCAAGAGGCTCCGGAAGGCAGAAGAAAAATCTTGTGCCACATGTGCGGAGGGCGTTGTGCCCAAGACCGAACACGACGCAGCTCTCTTAAAACTTGAGCAGCTGCGCAGGAGACTGGAGGAAGTTGAAGATTCGAACTTCAGGTTAACACGTGTTGTCCTCGACAGGATCGGTAAGCTACTTGTCATGTTTACTTGAATGTTTCACAGTTATGCTTTAGGATTATGCACCCTCATAGCTAACAATTGCAGTGGGCCTAATTTTCTTGCTTGCCTGGTGACTATCGATTGACACATGGTCACTGTGCCTTCTCCAGAGATAACCAGAGAGGCCAGTCACCAGGCCACTCATCAACCGTCAGTGCCTGCTGCCCTCATTCCTGTCCCCGTCCCCGTCTCTGTCCCCGTCGCTGCTCCTGTCCCCGTCGCTGCTCCTGTCCCCGTCGCTGCTCCTGTCCCCGTCGCTGCTCCTGTCCTTGTGCCCGTTGCTGTCCCCACTTCGGTGCCTGGTCATGCCAGATGTAAGGGCAGGATAGCTGAATTTCAGTTTCCATTAATTGTTCCCAAGTTTCTTCTTGCTGTTATATCGTGGATGTAGATATTGTTTCAGAAGTTAGCTTTTCTTTAGGAGTTATACATGGAAGAAAAGGATCACAAGGTTTCAAATGTGCCTACAAAAATGTGATGTTCCTTATGTGCTACATATGTCAGCATCATGTATTTAACATGGTTTACAGACACGTTTTTTCAGTTTTAAAAATTTAGTTTTTACAAATTCTCTAAATTTTGTGAAGAAATGAGGACAGAAATACTTTTCATTTGCACAAAGTAGTGCAAGATACTAAAAATCATGCATGTCTACTTTACTGCAGATCATGTGAACAGCGTCACTCCTGTTTGCAGGAAGGGCAGCGAATGACAAGGTGTTGACAGCGTTGAGCGTCTTGACACAGATAATTTTTTCAAGTATATCTGTTATCAGTGTATTGTCAATCAATGGGCCATTTCTGTCACATGGCAGTGACTGGCTGTTCATGTGCTCTGAGGTAAAGTAGACATGCATATTTGGTTCATAACAAACTCACAATATTTGTTACTTTACAGTATGTAACTTGCTGAAAGTATGAAGGCAGAGGGCAACTCGGATCAAAAGTTGAACGAAAACAAATGGCCGATATCACTTTAGTGGCACCGAAATAAGAGAGCAGCCTAAATACAGTAAACTCTCCCTTGAGCGAACGTCGACTTAACAAATATTTCAGAATATTGAACCATTAAAAAAATCTCCGGCGCTTTTCCTATGCATTTTATGCAAAATGTTTCAATTTAACGAAAAACAAATTTCGTAATAGCAAATATTTCAGTTCAACAAACTTGATCGGTGGACCCAGGATTATTTTTGCAATCAGTTCACTGAAGTTTTGTGCTCTGCAGTGCTTGCGTAGCCGATGCCCGCCGCCCCGCCGCGGGCATCGCCTATTATCGCTGGCGTTCACAGCGCCACCAAAGCCAAGCGGCAGTGCGGTAGACGAAAACGAACCACGTGGTGCATCTGTTTTTTCTTTGTCGTCGGTTGCGTTTGGCCATCTTAGTTGTGGGTAACAACGGTAGGACGGCAGTTTGTGCGCCCACTTTTGTAATGAGCACGACGAAGCGGAAGTAGTCGTCTTTATCAGACAAGCTCAAAATCCCTCATTGTCTGGACAGTGGTGAAAGGCAAGTGGTACGTTGCGAAGGACTATGAGATTCAACCGTCAACGTTGTGAACGAAAGTGAAGCAAAAGTCAAAGCTTGAAGGAGAAACTGCGTTCAATGGCAATAGCAAATGACTCTGCACGGGATATTTCCAGTCAGTGGACAATATTGTTGTGGTATGGCTTCGTCACAGCAGCAAGCTGTGCCAGAGGAAGTGCAAGAAAACAGAGACTCTCTGGACAGCTTTGTTACTTCATGCGCATTAAGAGCGCCGGTGCAAATGAAAATATGATTTTTTTTTCAAAATGAGAAAAGCAGCAACATAACTGTTATGTACTTTGTATATATCCATGTACATGACTCCATAAATTACATTTCACACTTTTGACTCAATGTATGCTGTGCCCTATGCTGTTCTATGTTCTAGTGAATATATTCAGTTAAGCACGACGTGCGCAGGAAGCAGACGAACTTGCACGCCGTATAATCCTTCAAGTAGCCTCGATGCCAGCCGCCTTTAGTGAACTTTCAGTTTAGTGAACTATTTCCTTGGATCGCTTGAGTTCGCTCAAGTTAGAATTTACTGTATTGCATCAAGGTGAGGCTGAATTCCCAACTAAAACCAATAATGTGATGCGCCCAACGGCCGGCCAGCTGTCACTCTGGTGCAAACCCATCTTCTTCCTGCCTTTCCACTGTTGTGTAAAGTGATAATTATAGCTGCTTTCCACCTTTCCTTGTTTTGTTTCGTTTGTAGAGAATTCACACACCTGGATTATCCCTTTTTACTATGTGTCGACCAGGTTGAGATACTTGCGTTTGACTGTTTTTGCATTGTAGAATTTGCTATACCCATACTTTGTGTGCAACTTGCTATGGTACGTTTTGAAATGCTTGTTATGCTCTATCACAGTAAATAAGTTTTTGTTTATTTTTTTAGCAAATTTGTATGCCCCTTTTGAAGTATTTCCTTTGGGGTTTACACGCTTGATCGCTTTCTCCTCAGTCAAATTTGACCTTGGAATTGTTGTTTTCAGGTGTGTCTACAATGCTGGACGACACAACTGGGGCATCGTGGGGCAGCGCACAAGAGTCGCCGGACTCGGAGGAGTTGTCTCATCCCTCAGCTGCAGCGAGCCTATCCCCGCTGCCTGTGGAGGCTGCCGAGACTGACGAGTTTCCTCCTGCTGAACCACACTGTAAGTTTGCTGACAATGTAAATTAGCTAAACATGAAAAACTACAATTCATTCATAAATAATGTGTGGGTCACCTTCGTATAAAAACCAAAGAGGAATTTATTTTGTAGTACTAACATACATAGAGTGTAGCAACAACATCCATGTCACTATACAAGGCCAGTATGATCACTGCAAGTGCACAATTATTATTTCTTTCTAATGGAGCTGAGGGATTTTCTGTCTCTATGTTTTGTTTCGCCATTGGAAAGAGATGTAGGTCCGTTATGAGCCTATTAACAGGACTAAAGTATTTTAATGGCTCCCTTTTTCCTATTAAAAACAGTAACGAGACCTGATGAACCTAGGCATTGCCTAATTATGAGTGACAGACAGCTCGAGTATCTCTCGTTCAATGCAGTTCACGAGGTTTAGAACAAAAAAGTCAAACTTCCCTTGATCATTCGAGAAACTCGGGAAGCATAGAATGTCTGGTGTGTGCATTACGCCTGTATTATGTATGATTGGGTATGCTCAATTACGAGGAGCTGTGAGATGTTTCAGATAGAAACTCGTGCATGCATTCCATGCACAACACAATCATGTTCTTCTCATGTTTATCAGAATGATCAAGACAAATTTAAATTTATTCAGAAGTCGAGTGTACGAGCAGTTGTGGGATCATGTGCCGAGCTGCAATTAATCATTCTCAGGGCAACTATGTGTGCTAACAGTCACCTGCTAACAGGGGCTCCCATAAGTCATTTTCAGGGTGCCCTCATGTGTATGCATCTGTTCCAGAGTACTGACATCAAAGCAGTTTCCTAAGGCTGGTTCACACACTTACGTTGAGTCTGATCGAGTGAGACTGCAACTGCTTGCGACACTTAAGACAAGATGGCGGCGTCTGCGAGGTTCAGCCAATGGCAGTGTTACTATGGTGCCTGGAACGCGTTTTCGAGTGGTGTGTTTACTGTCCTATATCCCCCCCATATTGCATTGAAAATGGTCCTGAAGTGGCAACAAACTTCGCCACGAAAGCTAAAAGTCTCTTTCTGTCGGATGTCGCGATCCTCGCGGTTGGTTGTCGACTCACCAGGGGCGCCGGCTAACAAGATGAGCGGACATAACTAGTTGCTGTTGTCGGAATGTTGCGTCTCATGTCCACTTGAGTTTCCGTCGACTGTTAAGCAGCAGAGTGAGACATGGTAGAACAGTCGTCTGCTAACTGTACCTTCGCTGTTGGACCACCGCCAGGATCACGACCAGCAACAGCATGGCACTTTTGTGACATCACAAGGTGTAAATCGAGGGACCAAAATGAGGACGCCTTAAACACACCTGTCGAAGGCTCGTTCCAAGCACCGTAGTGTTACCAACACATTTATTGTTTAATGCAGTGAATGGCATGTATGGTTATGTCTGAATGCATTTTGATACAGTAAGTGCGTTCCTAACGCTGCCATTAGTGCCATCTCACGCGCCACTTGCATTGCAAGTGGTTGCAGTCACACTCGGTTGGACGCAAGGCAAGTGTGTGAATTAGACTTTTTGCAACGCTTCTTTCTCTTTGCTCTGGAGCGTGTGAAAGAGTGTCTCAGGTTTCAGCTCATATTTTGCCTGCACTATAGCAGCATTTGTGTTGTGCCATCCCTTTCTGTTCTCTCCACGAGTATGTGCTGTTGATCAGGTACTACAAATAATAATGCAAGCAGAACATTGAGGCGTTCTAGTCATCCTTAGCCCAGCTGGTTCCGCTCCCCTCAAGGCCCTAAAGTAACGCATCGGCGTTTGGGTCACTAGGTCTGCTCTTCGATTCTCATCGCCACCGAGGACCGGTTTGCTCATCTCGCAGCTGCTGCTCCGACTGCGGCCAACTTAGCCGCAGGTATTTTATTTCATGAGACCAGCTCCATGGAGGCATGGAAGTAGCTAGCGTCCCTGCCTAATGGCACAGACATTTGTGTCGCTTCGAGCAGAAAAGTTTGATTCTGCTCCCAGAAACTGACTGCAGAGGCTTGCAATTCAAGTTAAATTAACTGCACCCTTACATTTTAGGAGTGGCAGGTAAAGTTACGGCCGGGGTAGACTACCGTAAATGTCCTTCATTTCTCTATATAACTTCTTAATTTCATAAAGCCAGCTAGGTTTCTGGAGTTGCTGATGTTGAGAATTTTCAATTTGCACTTCTAGGTGGTGCCAGGGCTGCTGGCTGTGGGGAGTCTGGGGATGTTCCTTATCCTCCACTTCTTGCTGTCCTGGATGGTCAAGTATGCATGAGAGCCTACAAAGGATTTTTTTTAATGTTTTCATTGAAAGGGCAGTTTTGGAACAAGAAGTAGTATTGATTATAATAACAAATTTAATACCTAGGCAAGCTTTTTGCGTATGTGTCGTAGTATCCTAAGAGATGCTTCACCACCTAAAGGTAGTCCACCGGTCACCTCCGCAGAAACGGGGCAAGCCACAAGGGGAGGCGAGCAAGCCATGAAAGCTGAAAACGACAGTTATCCTTAGTTAGCCCTTGCAGCTATAACAGGCTTGACAGCCCATGAGGTCTAAAATAGCATCATGAAAATCAGAAGTAGGTACTTGGTCTTGCCAACTCGACTGCAAATCAGCAGGCTTTGAAGTTCTTTAAAAGAGTATGTGTTCATGGCTTTGTTGCAACAAGATTGTTTATTTTTTTTATCAAGCTCTAAAAGTTAGCTTTCCCATTAGTTTCACTTAGTTTGCTCTTAATTTGAGGTGGCTATCTTTTAGTATAGCATGAAGTATGTCTATGTTGTCTAATGAACCACTCAGAATGGGTGTTTGCTGTAGATGTTGAAGTGCATTTATTATTTTTTCAGGTGGCAAAACAGTGCAATATATGGCGTGAAAAGCTTAAGAAAATAAGTTTGCATTTTTAGTGCCAGCACTACCGTAGGATGCCGCATGAATCCACCCTTTCCACATTCAGCACCCATTACCAAATTTGTGAGATCTGAGAAAATATGCACGGTACATTTATATGTAAAATTGATCGATCGGACAAAGCTCCCATCCCCCATTTTTTGGCAATTATCTCCAAAGTT